>JARFIW010000549.1:3828930-3983930 GCA_036346225.1 Platerodrilus igneus | reverse complement strand
ATACAAGTGCCCCACCGATTGAACTCGATCCTAGCATCTTTACCTTACAAATCCAAGGTTCTGGATAAGGGCTATATCGCAGTCCACCATCAGCTTACATAGTTGACAGGTTTGACTCCGTCCAAGTCCCAGATTCGTCCCGAAAGCTTCTTTGCCTGTGCTTGCAAGTTTCTTTATAATGCTCTCCATGTCTGGTGTTTCAAATACCGGTCTTGCATCCCAGGTCTGCTTCACCTCTATGGATACATTTTGGTTACCTGAGAAGTCCCCCATTGCTGGTTCCACCTCTTCAGGTGCAGTTTTACTAGTGGTACCAATATTATTCATGATGGTTCCCACGAGTATGAGGGAGGAAAATGGTCGCCATGCTAGGTGCCCCTTGTTGGCATGGAAGGCGTGAATAAAACCGGGTTCCGTACTGTTCCCCGAGTTTTGGACCATTGGGACTGATCAAATATCCAGACACGCATCCCTTGGGCTCAGTCCTACACCACGTGATTTAGGAATTTTTAACGAGGTCCGGGCGGTTAAGCCAAGACACCCACACCCTCTTGCCCGTGGGACATGACCACGACGACAAAGAAAGCACGGTATGACGGTGTTGCAAAAGTGCCCCGCCGGCTTTGTTTACCTCAGTACTGGCCCATTAGCCACGAAACTACAGCTTGGGTTAAAGGGTTTGGTCCGCGGGATCGTTTTCACTTGGCTAGGGAGCGGATTTTTTCCCGCATCAGCACAGTCTTTTGCTCTCCACCATTTTGTGGGTCTTATGCCACTCAGGTCACTGGGTCACTGAAAGAGATAAGTTTATCACGATCCTTCCCAGAGTAGATAGCCAATCCCTTTTCCATATATCCTGGGATTTCTCCTATCTGCCACCTGGAGACGCGTCCAATGGGTAACCAACCACATGGGCGACGATGAGTTACAGTAGCACCAAACTCTGGAAGTCAACAAACAACTGTCAGCTAAATTAAACTCGTCAAAATAGGTTTAACTTAAAGGGATTAGAACCACTCTAATTGAGCAAGGGAGGAATTATGGCAGCATTACAATTCGACCGTCAATATACAGCTGTAAACTAAAGTAGCCGGTCAAAATTTGTTTGACCTCCAAAGGGCTTAGAACCCGGGAATTGAATAGAGGAGGAATTACTGTAACGTCAAATTTTTATGGTAAATGGTACACCTGTAAACTAAATTACTTTTTTTTTATTATGGAGGATTAGGAACATTTTATATGCACACTCCGGTTTGGATGTTTTATGCCTTACGTGTGATTTTCCAATGCTCCACCCGAAGATACTACATTGTCCAGGAAGCAAGTTTTTTTTACCTGGAAAATTTGGAATTTTACCGAACCCTTGCTCTGATGTTCTATGCCGGTGGTAGTGTCTGAACCTCGCTATAATTTGCGTCTACCGACTAAACCCTTCCCTCTCTTCCCGCTTGTGATTTCAGGACTATGGATCCCCCTTTTTGGGCATTACTTCGCAGTCCTTGCGGGGGATCCTTTACAAAGTTGTCTTTAGAACAGCTCACCTTCTCTTTGAGGTCATCACGACGTGCTCCAAGAATTTTGCAATTTCAGCCCAGTTCCTGCTGGTCTCAATCATCACCTTCACAAGGTTCTCGGGATTAAGTTTTACTCCTAGTCTAATTTCCAGCTGTAGTCGTCTTCTATGCCATCTAGTAAATTTGAAAACTGTGTGGAAGGAATCATACTCACCCCACACAGCGTACACAGGTCTCGACTATATTTACCTATGGCATGGAGGTAGTTGGCGAAACAACCATGCCCGCTTAGCACCTGCGTAACATGGTACTCCACCTCTCCATGCTTCCTGTTCAGCCAGGGGCCTAGTTCCGGTTTCAACTGCTTCGTCCAGCTGCCCTTTCTTGAGGTAGTCCATCTATCCTGCTATGCATTGATAGTTTGCTGTCTAGCCTGCTCTGTATCCATGTTATAAAGCCTGACTTCCCTCCTCTCCTTTGCCAGCAGGTCTAGCAGTATTATCCCAGCTACCTCTATTACCGCATCCACAGACACACGCATTGTCATCCTCCTTTGAAGCTGTATCGCTTCCTCCTCCTAGCTCGGACAGCCATTGCTGCATACAACAGTATCGAATTTACTATGGAGGCTAACACCCTCCTCTTTGTGGCCTTCGGACCCCCTATAGTGAGCATCAGTTTGGATATTCTATCTACCGCTCTTTGCGCTAACCCTGCTGTCTTAAATGTTCTTTAAAATCGAGGCTCCTATCCAGAATAACGCCCAAACACCTGACATAGTCGCTCGTGGTGACTTTTGCCCTTCGTAAAGCCCCCTGCAGGGGGCCCACTTTTCGTCTACCACTAATACATATCATCTCGGTTTTAGTAGTTGCCAACGCAAGCCCATTCGCCGCCATCCAACCTTCAACGAACTCGACTTCTGCTTCTACCTTTTTGCGCAGGTTTTTCTCATTTTTAGCCATCACGGTAAGTGCTAGGTTATCAGCAAAGCCCCCTGTGGGGGCTCTAACTGCAGGACGTCATGATATATCAGGTTCCAAAGTGTAGGGCCTAGAACAGAGCCCTGAGGAACCCCAGTAGTTATCCGCATCTTCCGGCATTCTTCGATTTTCCTGATGTATATTATCGGCCGCTCTGGCTGGTAACTACCCACTACACTGATTAGGTAGGGCGAACTCCGCATCGACCTTAGGGCTTCCATTATCTTATCCCATCCCGCAGAATTATAGGCATCTAGCGTCTAGTGTCTAGCGTCTAGCGTCTAGCGTCTAGCGTCTAGCGTCTAGCGTCTAGCGTCTATCGTATATCGTATATCGTCTAGTGTATAGCGTCTAGCGTCTAGCGTCTAACGTCTAGCATCTAGCATCTAGCGTATAACGTCTAGCGTCTAGCGTCTGGCGTTTAGCGTCTAGCGTCTAGCGTCTAGCGTCTAGCGTCTAGCGTCTAGCGTCTAGCGTCTAGCGTCTAGCTTCTTGCGTCTAGCGTCTAGCGTCACCACCATACACAGTTCTCTCGTTCTCCAGGTTCCATGCTAGGCATACCCTGCATCACCAACAACGTCATCTATGGCGTTCTGGGTCGATTTACCCTCTAGGATGCCTAATTGCATCTCTACCAATTTTCTCCTCTGCGATATTTGCTTATTCAGCCTGTGATTTATAAGCTGCTTTGCTAACTTGGCAGTGGTGTCCATCAGACATATCGGTCAATATGAGGATGGTACTCGCACCGGCTTATTTGGTCTAGCGGTAGACCCCCCTCCCTACCTCTTCTCGCTATAAGCCTATGAGCACAATTAAAACAAACAGGCACAATTGAGTACAAAACAAGCACAACTTGAATAATTGAAAAAAACGGGGACTAGTTGTCCACTTGGTCCGCCAGATATTTTTATTTTTCCGCTATAAGCATATGAGCACAATTGAAACAAACACCGGCACAATTTAGCACAAAATGAGCACAGTTCAATAAATTAAGAAAAATTTTAAATCTAAAGAGGGGGGTAGCTGTCAACTAGGTCACACAAATATTTTTCCATTTTCCGTTATAAGCTTATGAGCACAATTGAAACAAACAGGCACAATTGAGCACAAAACGAGCACAGCTCAATGTACTAAGAAAACCTTAAAAATTAAAAACATGGAATAGCTGTCAACTTGGTACCCAGGATATTTTTTCATTTTTTCGCTATAAACATATGAGCACAATTGAAACAAACACCGCTACAATTTAGCACAAAATCAGCACAGTTTAATAGATTAAGATAAATTTGAAAACCTAAAGAGGGGGGCTAGCTGTCAACTCGGTCTCAAGAAAATTTTTTCATTTTCCGTTGTAAGCATATGAGCACAATTGAAACAAACAGGCACAATTGAGCACAAAACGAGCACAGCTCAATGGACTAAGAGAACCGTGAAAACCTAAAAACCAAGGATAGCTGTCAACTTGGTCCCCCAAATATTTTAAATTTTTTCACTGTATACATATGAGCACAATTGAAGCATACACCGGCACAATTTAGCACAAAACCAGCACAGCACAAGGAACTAAGAAGACCTTGAAAACCTAAAAAACGGGGGATGGTTGACAACTTGGTCCTCCAGATATTTTTATTTTTTCGCGGTAAACATATGAGCAGAATTGAAACAAACAGGCACAATTCAGCACAAAACGAGCACAGCTCAATGGACTAAAAACCCCTTGAAAACCTAAAAAACGGGACATAGCTGTCAACTTGGTGACCCAGATATTGTTATTTTTTCGCTATAAACATATAAGCACAATTGAAACAAACTGGCACAATTGAGCACCAAACGAGCACAGCTCAATGGACTAAGAAAACCTCGAAAACCTAAAAAACGAAGTATAGCTGTCAACTTGGTTCCCTAGATATTTTTATTTTTTCCCTATAAGCATATGAGCACAATTGAAACAAACACCGGCACAATTGAGGACAACACAAGCACAGCTCAAGGGACTAAGAAGACTTTGAAAACCTAAAAAACGGGGGATGACTGACAACTTTTCTTTCCCCAAATATTTTTATTTTTCACGGTAAACATATGAGCACAATTGAAACAAACAGGCTAAGTTGAGCACAAAACGAGCACAGCTCAAGGGACTAATAAAACCTTGAAAATTTAAAAAAACGGTGACGGCTGTCAACTTAGTCCCCCACATATTTTTATTCCTTCGCGATAAACATATGAGCAAAATTGAAGCAAACACCGGCACAATTTAGCACAAAATTAGCACAGTTCAATTGATTAGGATAAATTTTAAAACCTATAGAGGGGGCTAGCTGTCAACTTAGTCCCACGAATATTTTTCATTTTCTGTTATAAGTATATGAGCACAATTGAAACAAACAGGCACAATTGAGCACAAAACGAGCACAGGTCAATGGACTAAGAAAACCCGGCTTATTTGGTTTTCTAATCAGGATAACTTTTGCACTTTCCCTTCCTTTGGGATGGTTCCTTTTTCCAATATACCATTCATCATGTTTAATACCACAATGGGGATCATTTGCACAGCTGCCTTGACCTCCTCAGTCGGTATACCGTCTATGCCCGGAGGTTTTTATTTTTCATTTTGGATACTGCCATGCCTAGCTCTTCCCCTGTAAAGAGAGGTATCTCACTACTGTCTATAGGTCTTCGTAACTCGTCTCATTCACATATAACACTCTGAGGAAACAGCTGGGTCAGGACCTCCTGTGCTTTTTCCCAGGGCAGCTTTTCGCTCACCAGCCTTCTTAGTTTTTTGGCAACAATTTTGTAACCCATGCCCCAGACATCTTTATCGACCGCGTTGCACAGTTCTCTCCAGCATCTCTTCTGGCTTTGTTAAATGCCTTCTTTCGCCTGCAGACACTAGTCTGTTGTTCTCCGCCTCTTCCTTTGGTAAAACGCCTGGCTACATTCGCTTCGGCTCGTAGTTTCGCAATTTCAGGTGTCCACCAAAATACTTGTTTTCTCTTCTTACATGGAGGCCTTTTTTTAACGAGTTTAAACTCGTCAGAGTCTAATTGGTTTCTAAAGGGTCTTGAGCAATGAGAAGTTGCAATCCAATTTAAACACGTCAGAGCCAATTTGACTTATGAAAGGTCTAGAATCGCTTAAATTAAACACGTCAACGGACAATTGCAACTAGTTTAAACTCATTACAGTCAATTCAAATCGAACAACTTACAGCAGCAAACTAATTTCAACTCACCACAGTTAATTTAAATTTCAAAGGATTTACAACTCAAATTGAAAGAAT
Organism: Platerodrilus igneus; assembly: GCA_036346225.1. NCBI lineage: Eukaryota > Metazoa > Arthropoda > Insecta > Coleoptera > Lycidae > Platerodrilus > Platerodrilus igneus. The sequence continues at coordinate 3,978,147 of JARFIW010000549.1, read as the reverse complement.
CAACGCACAGCTGTAACCTGTTTAAACTCGTTAGTCTATTTAGATTTTAAAGTCCTTGCACTATTTAAATTAAACACGTAAAAGTACGATTGCAAACTAATATAAAATCGTTGGATTGAATTCTACTTTAAAAGGTCTAGATCTACTCAAGTTGAATATGACAACATACAGCAAACTAGTTTAAACTCGTCACAGATTATTTGATTTCTAAAGGGTCTTGAGGTATCTAACTGAACACGCCAGCTTACAGTTACAAACTACTTTAAACTCATCAGGATGTTTCATTTTTAAAACGTCTAGAACCATTCAAATTAAACAAGTTTAAACCGGTTTAAACTTGTTTGTCAATTGGCGATTTAAGAGCTCTTGATCCTCTCAATTTTACATTTCGGTGCACAGCTCTAAAGGGTTTCAACTAGCTAAAGTCAACTTGCTTTTTAAAAGACACTGAGCCATTCAAATTGAACACGTCGACGTAAAGCTGTAACAAATTAAAACTTGTTCAAGTCTATTTAGCTTTCAAAGGTTTTTGATCCAATCAAACTGTCAACGTACAGCTTGCGAGAGTTTGTATGACTTCAAATGGTTCTAGAGCCACCGAAGATAATCTAGCGCAGTCGCGAAAGGATCATAACTTCAACGTCAACGTACAGCTACCAATTTAAACTCGTTTGAGCCTTTGACTTTTAAAACCTCTAGGACCTCCCAAACTGATTGCAGTGTAGTGAATGAAGCACGGCTAGAAAGTAAGCAGAAACGTTGTAAATAATGCAAGTGATTAACAATGCATTCTAATGGTGAAGCTTGCTGAAATCTTCCGCGAAGAACAGTTTGTCTGCGATATAAAGTAGGATCGATCCTAATTATTATTTTCATTGTCAACGTCGTTCGAAACATTAAAGTTAATTAACCGACTCATAGTCATAGAGTTATAACTAGTTTAAACTAGTCACAGCTTGTTTGACTTCTTGAATTGCATCGGTAAGGGTTACGTCAGAATCAGAACGTAATTTAAAAGAGGTGAGTTTGTTGACCTATAAAAACTTAGAACTACTCAAATTTAACCGGAGATGAGGTACGCAAGCTGTAACTAGTTTAAACAGTTTAAAATCTATTTGGCTCCTAAAGGGTCTAGGTTCACTCAAATTAAATATGTCAGCGTGCAGTTGTAAATAGATTTGAACCTATAAGGGTCAATCTGACCTTTAAAAAACCAGCACCTGGTCAAATTGAGCACGTCAGCCTACAGCTGTAATTAGTTTATACTCACCAGAGTCTATTTGGGTTGTAAAGGGTATTGAGTTATTCAAACTTATATTTGCAAACTAATTTATACTCATCAGACCCAATTGCCGTTTTAAAAAATTTAGAACTCCTTATATGAACAAGTCAGCCCGGTTAAACTCGTTAGCGTCTATTTGGCTCTTAAAGGATCTTGAGCCACTCAAATTAAATACATCAACGTAAAGCTGCAAACTTATTTAAACTTGTTAGTCAATTTGGCTTCTTCAAAAATACAGAACCACTCAAATTAGGCACGCTGATTTACAGCTGTAACTGGTTTAAACTCGTTAGTCAATTTGGGTTCCAAAGGATAATATTTAATATAATACACTTCGACTTATAGCTTGAACCAATCAAATTAACACGTACACACAGCTGCAAACAGCTTTAAACTGGTCACAGGCAATTTGACTTTTAAAAATTCAACCTACAGCTGTAACTAGTTTAAATTCGATAGGATCTATTAGGCTTCCAAAGACGCTCGAGCCATTCAAATTAAACACGCCCACATGCAGGCGCGCACTAATTTTAATTCGCCAGAGTCAATTTGAATTTCAAGATGTCTAAAACCAATCAAATTGGACAAGTCAACGAACAGCTGCAACTGGTTTATATTTGTTAGTGTCTGTTTGGCTTCCAACGGATCTTGAGCCATTCCAATTAATCGCTTAAATGTACAGCTCCAAACAAATTTAAACTCGTCAGCGTCGATTTGACTTCCGAAAGATCCAAAACCGCTCACATCGAAACGTCGACATGCAGCTGTAACTAGTTTAAAAAATCTATTAGGTTTCTTGAGCCATTCAAGTTAAACACGTCAACGTTGATCTGCAAACCAATTTAAACTCGTCAGAATTAGTTTGACTTTTAAAAGCTTCAGAGCCACGCAAATTGAACACATCAGCATACAACTATAGCTAGCTTAAAGCCGTTTAACCCTGTTTAGGTCCTAAAAGGTCTTCGGCCATTCAAATTAAACACGTCAACCTGCAGCTGCCAACTTGTTTAAACCCTTTCGAGTTAGTTTGTATTTTTAAAAATTCAGGATCATTCAAATTAATCACGTCGATCTACAACTGTAACTAGTTACAACCCGTTAGAGTCAATTTGAGTTTTAATGGATGGTGAGATCTTCAGATTGAGCGCATGAACGTACAGCTGCAAACTGATTAAAACACGTCAAAGTCAATTGACGTTTCAAGAAGTCTAGAACCTCTCAGTTAAAACTAGTCGACTCACAGTTGTAACACGCTTAAACTCGTTAGAGTTTATTGGGACCTTAAAAAGTGTGGTGCATTTCAAGTTAAACACGTCAACATAGAGTTAAAAAAAAATTTAAACTCAATTTTACTTTTAAAACATTTAGAACCGCTCCAATTGAGTACGTTAACTTACAGCTACAACTAGTTTAAACTTGTTAGGGTCTATTTGGGTGCTAAAGTGTCTTAAAATATCCCAAAAGAAAACTTCAACATATAGCTGTAAACGGATTTAAACTCGTCAAAGACAATTGGTATTTTAAGCAGTATATAACCTCCTAAACTGAACAACTCAACCCGCAGCTGCGGCTAGTTTAAACTCGTTAGAGTTTACTAGGCTTCTAAGGGTTGTTGAGTCATTCAAAGTAAACTAGTCAACGCACAAGCGCAAACTAATTTAACTCATCAAAGTCATCAGAGTTATTGGAAGTTTCTAAAACTGAACAAGTCATGCACAGCTGTAACTAGTTTAAACTAGTTAAAGTTTATTTCGCTGCTAAAGCGTCTTGAGCCATTCAAATTAAACACGTCAACGAGCGGTTACAAAACGTTTTAAACTTGCCAGAGTCAATTTGACTTTAAAAATCCAAAACCACTCAAATTGAACACGTTAACAAACGCTGTAACTGGTTAAAGCTCGTTAGAGTCCATTTGGGTTTTAAGCGTCCTGAGTAACTCAGATTGAACATGTCAACTTACAGCTGCAAACCAAGCAAAACCCATAAGAATCAATTGACGTTTTAAAAGATCTAAAATTCCTCAAATTGAACTAGTCGACTACAGTTGTAACACGCCTAAACACGTTTGAGTCTATTTGGCTATTACAGGGTATTGGAGATTTCAATTAGACGCTAACGTACAGTTGCAAACAGATTTAAACTCAATTTATTTTTTAGAAGATTCAATACCATTGAAGTTGCGCCCATTAAGCTACAGCTGCAACTACTTTAAACTCGTTGGGGTATTTGATCTCTTGTTACGTGCCAAAGTGGCCCTTAAACATGTTATTAGGTTAAGTTTTATGTGCAGAGGTTTCGCGCCATAATTTTAAAAGACGCAGTGCGCGGAATTTTAAAAGACTAGGCGCGTACTTCCGTTACGTCCCAGTGCGGTTGCGCAGATCGCCCGACGCTAGAGGGTTGGACGAATAACTTCGCGCCGACGTGTAAAAGACAAAAGCGTGGGGACTAGTTTCCGTGACGCTCTTAAACGTGACCTTTTAGCCCGTGCCTTCGAATGGAGTGGACGCTTTGGGGTATCGTATCGTGCTTATCTTTACCTATGTAGATATCCTGCCTAATTATCTTTGTTTGTCGCCCCTTATACCTTATTTTCCTTATCCGATCTCTGCATAGGTAGGTGACAATCTGAGCCGTAGGCGAACCGTACTCCACGACCCTAGACGAGCCTGATGTCCATGCTCCGCTAGCACCTCCGGAGGAATCACCATCTTTAATCCCTCCGGGATGGAGCCCTGATGGTCCTTGATAGAGGCCAACTTTAGCTCAACCCCGCAGAACGTTTGGATTTCCCATGTAAGTAGTACAGTGTTTAATTTGTTCACTGATATGAACTTTTGTTTTAAATGTTTATATATTTTTCCGATTATTACGCAATATAAATTGTGCATTGGTGACGTCATTGGCAGTTGGCGCGCAAATCTGTAATAAAATTAGCGTTACTAACAGCCCGCGAAGTCGCTTTTTCATCACGCTTGCGCGATGTTATTATCGACTTTTAATTGTAAGAATTATCGTATCGTATTTTTAAATTGTAACACTCTAAAGAATCTTAGGATGTTTAAATATTGAACACTTCGATGTATAGCTGCAAACGAATTTAAATCCTGCAGGGCCAGTTGATATTTGTAGGGACCTAGAACCTCTCTATCTACAGCTGCAACTAGTTTAAACTCGTTAGAGTCTATTAAACTTCTGAAGAGCCTTGAGCCATTGGACTTCAACTAGTCAACGTACAGGCGCAAACTATTTTCAACTCATCAAAATCAATTTGTGTTACGAGAAGGTTGGGGTTTCTGAAATTGAACAAGTCAACGCACACCTGTAACGAGTTTAAACTAGTTAGAGTCTATTTGTTCCTGAAGAGTTTTTAGTCATTCAAATTAACGCGTCAACGTACAATTGCACACAGGTTTAAAACTCGTCAGAGTCAATTTAACTTTTCAAAATCTATAACCACTCAAATTGGATACGTCAGTGTTCATCTGTTACTAGATAAAACCCAGTTAGACCCGATTTGGGCTATAATTAAACATGTCAACGTGCAGCTGCAAACAAATTTAAACTCGTCATGGTTTACTCGAGGCTAGAAGCGGTAGAATCCTTCAAATTAAACACGTCAACGTACAGCTGCAAACTTATTAAAAAGCAGCAGAGTTAACTTAGCCTTTACAAGATTCAGAACCACGTAAATTGAACACTTCAACGTTTAGTTGTTACTAGTTTAAACTCGTTAGAGTCTATTTAGTTTCTAAATAGTCTTCTACCATTCAAATTAAACACGTCAACGTATAGTTGCAAAATAAATTAAACACAGCAGAGTTAAACTATTGAAAGGTCAAGAATTACGTAACTGAACACATCGACGTACAGCTACAACTAGTTCAAACTAGTTGGGATTTTGAAATATGCTAGGCAATTCAAATCGAACACGTCAACTTACAGTAGCAAACTAATTTAGGCTCGTTACAGGTGATTTGATTTTTAAAGGATTCAGAATCACTCAAATTGAATAAGTCAACGCATAGCTGTAACTAGTTTAAACTTGTCAGAGTCTATTTGGCTTTTAGAAGGTATTTCGCTACCCAAACTAAACGAGTCAGAATACAACTGCATGCTAATTTAAACTTGTCAGACCGAATTTGCCTGTAAAAGGTCTAGAAGCACTCAAGCTGAACATGACAATATACAGCTACAACTAGTTTAAACCTGTCAGGAACTATTTGGCTGCTAAAGGGTTTGAACATGTCAATCAAACAGATTTAAACGCGTCAGGGTATATTTGACTTTTCAAAAATCCAAAACCTCTCATGTCGAGCGCGTCAACTTACAGCTGTAACTAGTTTATATTCAGCCTGTAAAGGGCCTAGAACAGTTCAAATTAAACACGTCAAGGTAAAGCAAAACTAATTTTAACTTGTCAAAGTCAATTTGAGTTTTAAAAGTTGTAGAACCACCCAAATTAAACAAGTTACCGCATAACTATAACCAGTTTAAACTCGTTAGAGTCTATTTTGGTTCAATAGAACCTTGAGCTATTCAAATAGAACACGTCGACGTATAACTACAAACCAATTTAAACTCGTCAGAGATAATTTAAGTTTTAAAAGATTTACAATCACTCAATTGAACACGTCTTCTTCTAAAGTGTTTTCAGCCATTCAAATTGAACTCGTCAATGTACAGTTGTAAGCTAATTTAAACTCGTCAGAGCCAACTGGACTTTTAAAATACTCAAAATCACTCAAATGCAACAAGTCAACGTTCAGATGTAACTAGACTCTATTTGGGTTACAAAGTGTTTTGAGCGTCAACGAGCTGCTGCAAACAAGTTTAAACTCGTCATAGTTGAGTCGATGTTAAGAGCTCTAAAATCAACTAAATTGAACACGTCAACACACAACTTCGTCTAGTTTAAACTCGATAGAATCTACTTGGTATCCAGAGACTCTTGAGTCATTCAAATTAAAAAGCTCAAGATCAGCTTTAACTAGTTTAAACTTGTCAGAATCTAACTGGTTTCTAAAGCATCTTGAGCCATTTAAATTAAACACGGCAATGTGACGTTGCAGTGCAATTTAAACACGTAAGCGTCAATTTGAATTTTAAAAGGTCTAAAATCACTTAAATTAAACACGTCAACGAACAGCTGCAACTAGTTTAAACTCATTATAGTCTATTTCGTTTCTGAAAGATATTGAGAAATTCAAATCGAACAACTTACAGCTGCAAATTAACTCTAACTCGCCAAAGTTAATTTGAATTTCAAAGGATTCAGAACAACTCAAATTGAGTAAGTCAACGCACTGCTGTAACCAGTTTAAACTCGCTGGATCTATTTTGGTTCAATAGGACCTTAGGCTGTTCAAATAGTACACGTCGACGTATAACTGCAAACCAATTTAAACTCGTCAGAGACAATTTGAGTTTTAAAAGATTTACAGTCACTCTAATTGAACACGTCAGGATTCAACTGTAACTTGTTTAAACTCGTTACAGTATTCTTGACTGCTAAAGTGCTTTGAGCCATTTAAATTGAACACGTCAATGTACAGTTGTGAGCTGATTTAAACCCGTCAGGGTCAACTAAACTTTTAAAATGCTCACAGCCACTCAAATTTAACAAGTCAGCGTTTACCTGTGACTAGTCCCTATTTGGAGCATGTAAGTTAAACACGTCAACGTGCAACTGCAAACAAATTTAAACTCGTCAAGCTGATTCGATGTTAAAAGCTCCAGAATCACACAAACTGTACAAGTCAACGCACAGCTTCATCTAGTTTAAACTCGTTAGAATCTGCTTGGTACCCAGAGAGTCCTGAGTTATTCAAATTGAAACCGTCAAGATCAGCTTTAACTAGTTTAAACTCGTCAGATTCTAATGGTTTCTAAAGGATCTTGAGCCTTGTGTAGTTGCAATCCAATTTAAACACATCTGAGTCAATTTGACTTTTGAAAAACCTTGAATCACGTAAATTAAACACGTCAAAGCACAGCTGCAACTAGTTTAAACTCATTGTTGTCTATTTTGTTTCTGAAAGATATTGAGCAATTCAAATCGAACAACTTACAGCTGCAAACTAATTTCAACTCGCCAGAGTTAATTTAAATTTCAAAGGATTCAGAACAACTCAAATTGAATAAGCTTCATCTAGTTTAAACTCGATAGAATCTACTTGGTATCCAGAGAGTCTCGAGTCATTCAAATTAAAAACGTCACGAACAGCTTTAACTAGTTTAAACTCGTCAGAATCTAATTGGTTTCTAAAGAGTCTTGAGTTGTTTAAATTAAACACGTGAATGTGAAGTTGCAATGCAATTTAAACAGGTCAGAGTCAATTTAACTTTTAAAAGGTCTAAAAATTAATTAAATTAAACACGTCAACGCACAGCTGTAACTAGTTTAAACTCATTATTCCGTTTTTGAAAAATATTGCGCAATTCAAATCGAATCACTTACAGCTGCAAATTAATTTCAACTCGCCAGGTTAATTTGAATTTCGAGAGATTCAGAACAACTCAGCGCACAGCTGTAACCAGTTTAAACTCGTTGGAGTCTATGTAGATTCTAAAGGCCTTGCACTATTTAAATTAAACACGTAAAAGTACGATTGCAAACTAATATAAAATCGTTGGATTGAATTCTACTTTAAAAGGTCCAGAACTACTCAAGTTGAATATGACAACATACAGCAAACTAGTTTAAACTCGTCACAGATTATTTGATTTCTAAAGGATCTTGAGCTATCTAACTGAACACGCCAGCTTACAGTTACGAACTACTTTAAACTCATCAGGATCAGCTTCATTTTTAAAACGTCTAGAAACATTCAAACTAAACAAGTTTAAACCGGTTTAAACTTGTTGATCAATTGGCGTTTTAAGAGCTCTAGATCCTCTCAATTTTACATGTCGGTGCACAGCTCTAAAGAGTTTCAACTAGCTAGAGTCAACTTGCTTTCTAAAAATCACTGAACCATTCAAATTGAACAGGTCGACGTAAAGCTGTAACAAGTTAAAACTTGTTAAACTCTATTTAGCTTTCAAAGGGTTTTGATCTAATCAAACTGTCAACGTACAGCTTGCGGAAGTTTGTATGACTTCAAATGGTTCTAGAGCCACAGAAAATGATCCGGCGCAGCCACAAAAGGATTGTAATTTTAACGTCAACGTACAGCTACCAAAATTTGAACTTGTTAGAGCCTTTGACTTTTAAAACCTCTAGGACCTCCCAAACTGATTGCAGTGTAGTGAATGAAGCACGACTAGAAAGTAAGCACGAACGTTGTGAATAATGCAAGTGATTAACAATGCATTCTAATGGTGAAGCTTGCTGAAATCTTCCGCAAAGAACAGTTTGTCTGCAATATAAAGTAGGATCGATCCTAATTATTATTTTTATTGTCAACGTCGTTCGAAATATTAAGGTTACTTAACCGACTCATAGTCATAGAGTTATAACTAGTTTAAACTAGTCACAGCTTGTTTGATTTCTTGAATTGCATCGGTGAGGGTTACGTCAGAATCAAAACGTAATTTAAACGCGGTGAGTTTGTTGACTTATAAAAACTTAGAGCTACTCAAATTTAACCTGGAATGAGGCATGCAAGGATTAGTGTATCCCCTACAGCTGTTTGGAATCAAAAACAGCAAGTAATACGCGGATTTTAATTTTCCACTCATACATAAAAGAATACCACCCTTTCCGCTTACAAAGTTTAACTAAAATATTTAAAAGTTAAGTTATATTTTATTCCAGGTTCATAAAGCGAGCACTGCTAATATTTGTTGTCGGTTTAAAAGCGATATACGACTTGCATTCAAAACCTCATGAATTATTCATGCGTTCAAACGCCGCTGCTGGAGCAATTACGTTCGCTGCAGCTATAAATTAATAGTTAAACACTAATCAATTATTAGCGATAACGCGACGCAGTGAAATTCTAATAGAGTTTATCCCCTGAAGTTAAAACACGGGCTGCGGCTGCATTTGGTATTCGCAAGAGAGCATTTTTACTGTAAAAAGTTGCAGTTAATAGTGCGTTTATGTGGGTACAAACTGTGCGGAATCGGAAAACGTAATGAAATTAGTTGAAAGGTGACACTATTGTACCAGGAGTAGACACTGCCATTTTAAAGCTGAATACAAGCCCTTACTATATTCCCTCCCACATTTATAGCATTTAAGTGCACTATTCCAACAATGGCGCCCAACGTGTCACTGACATTTATAAGTTAGCTACAGTGTTAGTAATAGGCCATTCAGCACCGTCTTTTGCTTAAGATCTCGTAAAAATTCCACCCAATTTCCAATTTAAAATCATTTAGGAAACTCAATTATTTGCTAACGTTGGAAAATTTCGACGAACTGACATCGCTTACAATTATATTACCTTCTGATACCAGACAAAAGAAGACTTTTATTAATATTTTACGAAAGACGCAGCTCACTTTATAAAAATTGCGAGGGCTCTGTCAGGGGTCGTTTGTGTCAATTACGAAAAATGGGACGAGAAGGAGAATTCCTTTGCATCGCGTTTAAAGAGGATATCTGGATTGAAGATAAACAAACGCGGTCTCGAAACGCATTGTAGAGCTCGCTTTACCAAATGTACTCTTTTCGAAACAATTGTCATCACAAATTAGTTAAATTACGCACTATTCGAGTAGACGTTTCGGTACGTTAATATTAGGGGATGAAATACTATATTTCAGAAAAAATTAAATAATTGGTGTCTTAAGAACTGTTTGAGGTCATTTGTCAAATCCATTCGATTTTTAAATCTAAAAGGAAAATAAGAAATCACTAGGGTTCGAGAGGAAATTAATTAACACTCAATGGGATTTAATTAGAAATATTAGAGCCTGAAATGGAAGTTTATTAGCTCTGTAAATAAGAAGAAATGCTAGGAGTAGATAATTTAAGTCCACATCCTTTTCTTTTTAGTATAAATAGCTGTAGGAATTTCCATTACTTAAACTAGTTTAAACTAGTTTATTTGGCTTTTCAAGTGTTGTAACTATTGTAACCATTGTAACCATTATAACCATTTTAACCATTGTTACTACTGTAACTATTGTAACTATTGTAACCATTGTAACCATTGTAACCATTGTAACCCATGTAACCATTGTAACCATTGCAACCATGGAAACCATTGTAACCATTTTAACCACTGTAACCAACGTAACCATTGCAACCATTGCAACCATTGCAACCATTGGAAACATGTGAACCATTGCAACCATTATAACCATTGCAACCATTGTAACCATTGCAATCATTGTAACCATTGTAACCATTATAACCATTGTAACCATTGTAACCATTGTAACCATTGTAACCATTGTAACCATTGTAACCATTGTAACTATTGTAACCATTGTAACCATTGTAACCGTTGTAACCAATTTAACCATTGTAACCATTGTAGCCATTGGAACTATTGTAACTATTGTGACTATTGTAACTGTTGTAACTATTGTGACTATTGTAACTATTGTAACTATTGTAACTATTGTAACTATTGTAACTATTGTAACTATTGTAACCATTGTAACCATTGTAACCATTGTAACCATTGTAACCATTGTAACCATTGTAGCAATTGTAACCATTGTAGCAATTGTAATTATTGTAACCATTGCAACCCTTAGCAACCATTGTAACCATTGTAACCATGGCAACCATGGTAACCATGGTAACCTTTGTAACCATTGTAACCATTGTAGCAATTGTAACTATTGTAACCATTGCAACCAATTCAACCATTGTAACCATTGCAACCATTCTAACCATTATAACCATTGTTGTTAGTGCAGCTATTGTAACCATTGTAACCATTGTAACCATTGTAACCATTGTAACCATTGTAACCATTGTAACCATTGTAACCATTGTAACCATTGTAACCATTGTAACCATTGTAACCATTGTAAACATGGTAAACTTGATAACCATTGTAACCATTGTAACCATTGTAACCATTGTAACCATTGTAACCATTGTAACCATTGTAACCATTGTAACCATTGTAACCATTGTAACCATTGTAACCATTGTAACCATTGTAACCATTGTAACCATTGTAACCATTGTAACCATTGTAACCATTGTAACCATTGTAACCATTGTAACCATTGTAACCATTGTAACCATTGTAACCATTGTAACCATTGTAACCATTGTAACCATTGTAACCATTGTAACCATTGTAACCATTGTAACCATTGTAACCATTGTAATTATTGTAACCATTGTAACCATTGTAACCATTGTAACCATTGTAACCATTGTAACCATTGTAACCATTGTCACCATTGTAACCATTGTCACAATTGTACATATTGTAACCATTGTGACTAGTGTAACTATTGTAAATATTGTAACTTTTGTAACTATTGTAACTATTGTAGCTATTGTAACTATTGTAACTATTGTAACTATTGTAACTGTTGTAACTATTGTAACTATTGTAACTATTATACGTATTGTAACTATTGTAACTATTGTAACTATTGTACCCATTGTAAACATTGCAACCATTGTAACCATAGTAACCATTGTAGCCATTATACACATTGCAACCATTGTAACCATTGTAACCACTGTTATCATTGTAATTATTGTAAGCATTGTAAGCATTGTAAGCATTGTAACCATTTTAACTATTGTAACTATTGTAGCTATTGTATCTATTGTAACTATTGTAACTATTGTAGCTATTGTATCTATTGTAACTATTGTAACTATTGTAACCATTGTAACTATTGTTACGATTGAAAAAAAATTGTAACCGTTGTAGCCATTGTAACTATTGTAGCCGTTGCAGCTCCCGTAACCATTGTAACTATTCTAACCACTCTAACCATTGTAACCATTGTAAGCATTGTACCTATGGTAATCATTATAACCATTGTAACTATTGTCAGCTTTGTAACTATTGTTACGATTGTAGCTATTGTTATGATTGTAACCATTGTAACCGTGGTAGCCATTGTAACTATTGTAACCCTTGTAACCCGTGTAACCATTGTAAATATTCTAACAATTGTAACCAATCTAACCATTGTAACCATTCTAACCATTGCAACCATCGCAACCATTGTGACCTTTGTAACCATTGTACCCATTGTAACCATTGTAACCATTGTACCCATTGTACCCATTGTACCCATTGTAACCATTGTAACCATTGCAACCATTGTAACCATTATAACCATTGTAACCATTGTAACCCTTATAACCATTGTAACCATTGTAACAACGACAACCATGGTCACCATGGTAACCGTAGAAACCATTGTAACCATTGCAACCACAGCATCCATGGTATCCATTACAACTATTATATCCATTATAACCATTATAACTATTATAAATATCGCAACCATTTTAACCACGGTTACCATGGTAACCATGGTGAACATGGTGAACATGGTAAACATAGTAACCACTGTAACCATTGCAACCATTGTAACCGTTGTAACCATTCTAACCATTGTAAACTTTGTAACTATTGTAACCATTGTGACTATTGTAATCATTGTACCCTTGTAACTATTGTAACTATTATAACTATTGTAACTAATGTAACTATTGTAACTATTGTAACTATTGTAACTATTGTAACTATTGTAACTGTTGTATCTATTATAACTATGGGAACTATTGTAACTATTGTAACTATTGCAACTATTGTAACTATTGTAACTATTATGAACTATTTTAACTATTGTAACTATTGTAATTAGTGTAATTATTGTAACTATTATAACTATTGTAACCATTGTAAATATTGCTACGATTGAAACCATTGTAACCGTTGTAACCATTGAAAACTATTGTAACCCTTATAACCCTCGTAACCATTGTAGCCATTGCACCCTTGTAACTATTGTAACTATTGTAACTGTTGTAACTATTGTAACTATTGTAACTATTGTAACTATTGTAACTATTGTAACCATTGTAGCTATTGTAGCTATTGTAACTATTGTAACTATTGTAACTATTGTAACTATTGTAACTATTGTAACTATTGTAACTATTGTAACTATTGTAACTATTGTAACTATTGTAACTATTGTAACTATTGTAACTATTGTAACTATTGTAACTATTGTAACTATTGTAACTATTGTAACTATTGTAACTATTGTAACTATTGTAACTATTGTAACTATTGTAACTATTGTAACTTTTATAACTATTGTAACTATTGTAACCATTGTAGCTATTGTTACGATTGTAACCATTGTAACTGTTGTAGCCATTGTAACTATTGTAACTTTTGTAACCCTTGTAACCATTGTAACCTTTCTAACCATTGTAAACATTGTAACCGCTCTAACCAACGTAACTATTGTATCCATAGCAACCATTGCAACCATGGTAACCATGGTAACCATTGCAACAATTGTAGCCATTGTAATCAAATTAACTATGGTATCCACTGTAACTATTGTAACCAGTGTAACCATTGTACCCATTGTAATCATTGTAAACTTTGCAAGCATTATAAGCATTGTAACCATTGTTACCATCATAACCATTGTAACCATCGTAACCATTGTAACCACTGTAACCCTTGTAACCATTATAACCATTGTAACCATAGTAACCATTATATCCTTGTAACTTTTGTAGCCTTGTAACTATTGCAACCATTGTTACTATTGTAACCATTGTAACCATTGTAACCATTGTAACCATTGTAACCATTGTAACCATTATAACCATTGGAAACGTTGTAACCATTGTACCCATGTAACTATTGTAACTAGTGTAAGTATTGTAACTAATGTAACTATTGTAACTATTGTAACTATTATACGTATTGTAACTATTGTAAACATTGAAACCATTGTAACCTTTGTAACCATTGTAACCGTTGTAGCCATTATACACATTGCAACCATTGTAACCATTGTAACCATTGTAATCATTATAAGCATTGTAAGCATTGTAACCATTTTAACTATTGTAACCATTGTAACCATTATAACCATTGTAAACGTTGTAACCATTGTAATCATTGTAATCATTATAAGCATTGTAAGCATTGTAACCATTTTAACTATTGTAACTATTGTAGCTATTGTATCTATTGAAACTATTGTAACTATTGTAACTATTCTAATTATTGTAACTATTGTAACTATTGTAACTATTGTAACTATTGTAACTATTGTAACTATTGTAACTATTGTAACCATTGTAACTATTGTTACGATTGAAAAAAATTGTAACCGTTGTAGCCATTGTAACTATTGTAGCCGTTGCAACTCCCGTAACCATTCTAACCATTCTACCAACTCTAACCATTGTACCCATTGTAACCATTGTAACTATTGTAAGCATTGTACCCATGGCAACCATTGTAACCATTGTAACCATTGTAACTATTGTCAGCATTGTGACCATTGTAACTATTGTTACGATTGTAGCTATTGTTATGTTTGTAACCATTGTAACCGTTGTAGCCATTGTAACTATTGTAACCCTTGTAGCCCGTGTAACCAGTGTAAATATTCTAACCATTGTAACCAATTTAACCATTGTAACCATTGCAACCATTGTAACCATTGTACCATTGTAACTCACCTTGTAACCATTGTAACCATTGTAACCTATTGTAACCATTGTAACCATTGTAACCATTGTAACCATTGTAACCATTGTAACCATTGCAGTCATTGTAACCATTGTAACCATTGTATCCTTGTAACTTTTGTAACTTTGTAACTATTGCAACCATTGTTACCATTGTAACCATTGTAACCATTGTAACCATGGTAACCATTGTAACCATTGTAACCATTGTAACCATTGTAGCCATTGTAACCATTGTAACCATTGTAACCATTATAACCATTGTAATCATTGTAACCATTGTACCCATGTAACTATTGTAACTATTGTAGCTATTGTAACTATTGTAACTATTGTAACTATTGTAACTGTTGTAACTATTGTAGCTGTTGTAACTATTGTATCTATTGGTACTATTATAACTATTGCAACTGTTATAACTATTGTAACTATTGTAGCTATTGTAACTATTGTAACTATCGTAACCATTGTAACTATTGAAACTGTTGTTATCATTGTAACCATTGTAACCATTGTAGCCATTGTAACTATTGCAACCATTACTACCCTTGTAATCATTGTAAACATTGTAACTCTTGTAACTATTGTAACTATTGTAACTATTGTAACTATTGTAACTATTGTAACTATTGTAACATTGTAACATTGTAACTATTGTTCAACTTATTGATACCATTGTTACTATTGTAACCATTGTAACCGTTGTAACCATTGTAACTTAACTTTGTAACATTTAAGCATGTAACCATTTAACCATTGTAACCATTGTAACCATTGTAACCATTGTAACCATTGTAAACATGTAATGTAACCATTGTAACCATTGTAACTATTGCAACTATTGTAACCATTGTTACTATTGTAACCATTGTAACCATTGTAACCATTGTAACTATTGTAACCATTGTAACCATTGTAACCATTGTAACCATTGTAACCATTGTAACCATTGTAACCATTTAATATTTAAAATTGAACCATTTTAACCATGGAACCATGTAACCATGTAACATGGTAAACATGGTAAATCCCAATGTAACCATTGTAACCATTGTAACCATTGTACCATTGTAATCACCTTTAACATTGTAACATTTAACATTTTAGCATTGTAACCATTTTACATTGTAATTCCTTTGTAACTTGAACTTTGTAACTATTGCAACATTTTAACATTGTAACATTGTAACACAATTGTGTAACATTGTAACATTTAACATTGTAACATTGTAACCATTGTACATTGTTACATTGAACCCATTGTAACCTTATAACCATTGTAACATTGTAACCTTTGTACCCTGTAACCATTGTAACCATTGTAACAATTGTAACCTTACTGTAACCATTGTACCATTGTACCTTGACCTTGTAACTATTGTAACTTTGTAACTATTGTAACTATTGATTAACTATATTTAACTATTGAACTTTTAACTATTGTAACTATTGTAACTATTGTAACTTTGTAACTATTACTTTTGTAACTATTGTAACTACATTGGACTTTGTTACATTGTAACCATTTAACATTGTAGCATTGTAACTTTGAACTTTTGTAACCCTTGTAACTTCAACCATTGTAAACATTGCTAACCATTGTACCTATTTACATGTAACCATTGAACATGTAACATTGTAACATTGTAAATTGTAACCATTGTAAAATCCTTGTACCATTGTAACTATTGTAACTTGTAACCGTTG
Source organism: Platerodrilus igneus (assembly GCA_036346225.1). NCBI lineage: Eukaryota > Metazoa > Arthropoda > Insecta > Coleoptera > Lycidae > Platerodrilus > Platerodrilus igneus. The sequence goes on along the minus strand of JARFIW010000549.1, from coordinate 3,961,543 downwards.
TAACCATTGTAATATTCAACATTTGTAACATTTAACATTGTAACCATTTAACCATTGAACCATTGTAACCATTGTAACCATTGTAACCATTGTAACCATTGTAAACTGAAACCATTGTAACCATTGTACAACCATTGTAACCATTGAACCATTTAACATTGAACCATTTAACCATTTAACCATTTAACATTTAACATTGAACCATTTAACCATGAACCATGTAACCATTGTAACCATTGTAACCATTGTAACCATTGTAACCATTGTAACCATTGTAACCATTGAACCATTGTAACCATTGTAACACCTTTAACCATTGTAACCATTAACATTTACATTGTAACCATTTAACCATTGTAACCTTGTAACCATTGTAACGGACATTGTAACCATTGCACATTTAACCATTGTAACCATTGTACCTTGTAATTTGTAACTTTGTAACTATTAACCATTGTTAACCATTGTAACCATTGTAACATTGTACCATGTACTGAACCATTGTAACCTTTAACCATTGTACCATTGTAACCTTGTAACCCTTGTAACCATTTAACCATTGTAACATTGTAACCTTGTACCCATGTAACATTGTAACATTGTAGCTACCTTGTAACTATTGTAATAACTATTGTAACTTTGTAACTATTGTTTAACTATTGTAACTATTGTAACTATTGTAACTATTGCAACTATTGTAACTATTGTAACTATTGTACTATTGTAACTATTGTAACTATTGTAACCATTGTAACATTGAACCTTGTTACATTGTAACCATTGTAACCATTGTAGCCATTGTAACTTTGTAACCATTGCTACCCTTGTAACCTTTCACATTGTAAACATTGTACACTCTAACCTTTGTAACTATTGTAACCTAGTAACCATTGTAACCATTGTAACCATTGTAACCATTGTAACATTGTAACCATTGTAACCTAACATTGCTAATATCTGTAACCATTGTAAACATTGTAACCTTGTAACCATTGTAATCATTGTAACATTGTAACCATTGTAACCATTGTAACCATTGTAACCATTGTAACCATTGTAACCATTGTAACCATTGTAACCATTGTAACATGTAACGTTGAACCATTGTAACCATTGTAACCATTGTAACCAGAACCATTGTAACCATTGTAACCATTGTAACATTGTAATTATGTAACATTGCAACTATTGTAACCATTGTTACTATTGTAACCATTGTAACCATTGTAACCATTGTAACTATTGTAACCTATTGTAACCATTGTAACCTATTGTAACCATTGTAACCATTGTAACCTATTGTAACATTTAACATTGTAACCTATTGTAATCATTTTAACCTATTGTAACCATTGTAACCATTGTAACCACTTGTAAGCCATTGTAACCTATTTTAACCTATTGCTACCCATTGTAACCATTGTAACCTATTGTAACTATTGTAACTGTTGTAACCTATTGTAACCATTGTATCATTGTAACCATTGTAACTATTGTAACCATTGTAACCTATTGTAACCATTGCAACCATTGTAACCATTGTAACCTATTGTAACCATTGCCACCTTTGTAACCACTTGTAACCGTTGTTACCATTTTAACCATTGTAACCGTTGTAACCATTGTAACCATTGTAATCATTGCAACTACTTGTAACTATTGTAACTATTTTAACAATTGTAACCATTGATCATTACCATTGTAACCACTTCGTACGACCATTGTAACCATTGTAACCATTGTAACCTGCCATTGTAACCCATTGTAACCATTGTAACCATGGTAACCATTGGTAACTCATTGTAACCTATTGCCGTAACCTATTGTAACTATTGTAACTATTGTAACCATTGTAACTATTGTAACTATTGTAACCATGTGTAACTATTGTGTTAACATTGTAACTATTGTAACTACATTGCAACCATTGTAACCATTGTAACTATTGTAACTATTGTAACTTGTAACCATTGTAACCATTGTAACCATTGTAACCGTTGTAACCATTGTAACCATTGTAACCATTGTAAGCATTGTAACATTGTAACCATTGTAACCATTGTAACCATTGTAACCATTGTAACCATTGTAACCATTGTAACCATTGTAACATTGTAACCATTGTAACCATTGTAACCATTGTAACCATTGTAACCATTGTAACCATTGTAACCATTGTAACCTACTTGTAACCATTGTAACCATTGTAACCATTGTAACCATTGTAACCATTGTAACCATTGTAACCATTGAACATTGTAACCATTGTAACCATTGTACTTAACTATTGTAACCATTGTAACCATTGTAACCATTGTAACCATTGTAACCATTGTAACCATTGTAACCATGTAACCATTGTAACCATTGTAACCATTGTAACCATTGTAACCATTGTAACCATTGTAACCATTGTAACCATTGTAACCATTGTAACTCATTGTAACCATTGAACCATTGTAACATTGTAACTATTGTAACCATTGCTAACCATTGTAACCATTGTAACCTATTGTAACCATTGTAACCATTGTAACCGTTGTAACCATTGTAACCATTGTACATACATTGCAACTATTGTAACTATTGTAACTATTGTACTTTGTAACTATTGTAACTATGAACCATTGTAACCATTGAACTTGTACATTGTAACCATTGTAACCATTGTAACCATTGTAACATTGACCATGTACACCATTGTAACCATTGTAACCATTGTAACTATTGTAACCATTTACTATGTAACTATTGTAACTATTGTAACTATTGTAACTATTGTAACTATTGTAACTATTGTAACTATTGCAACTATTGTAACCATTGTTACTATTGTAACCATTGTAACCATTGTAACCATTGTAACTATTGTAACCATTGTAACCATTGTAACCATTGTAACCATTGTAACCATTGTAACCATTGTAACCATTGTAACCATTGTAACCATTGTAACCATTGTAACCATTACCTGTAACCATTGTAACCATTGTAACCATTGTAACCATTGTAACCATACTGTAACCATTGTAACCATTGTAACATTGTAACCATTGTAACCATTGTAACCATTGTAACCATTGTAACCATTGTAACCATTGTAACCATTGTAACCATTGTAACCATTGTAACCATTGTAACCATTGTAACCATTGTAACCATTGTAACCAGTGTAACCATTGTAACCATTGTAACCATTGTAACCATTGTAACCATTGTAACCATTGTAACCATTGTAACCATTGCAGTCATTGTAACCATTGTAACCATTGTATCCTTGTAACTTTTGTAACTATTGTAACATTGAACCATTGTTACCATTGTAACCATTGTAACCATTGTAACCATGGTAACCATTGTAACCATTGTAACCATTGTAACCATTGTAGCCATTGTAACCATTGTAACCATTGTAACCATTATAACCATTGTAATCATTGTAACCATTGTACCCATGTAACTATTGTAACTATTGTAGCTATTGTAACTATTGTAACCTATTGTAACTATTGTAACCATGTTGTAACTATTGTAGCTGTTGTAACTATTGTATCTATTGGTACTATTATAACTATTGCAACTGTTATAACTATTGTAACTATTGTAGCTATTGTAACTATTGTAACTATCGTAACCATTGTAACTATTGAAACTGTTGTTATCATTGTAACCATTGTAACCATTGTAGCCATTGTAACTATTGCAACCATTACTACCCTTGTAATCATTGTAAACATTGTAACTCTTGTAACTATTGTAACTATTGTAACTATTGTAACTATTGTAACTATTGTAACTATTGTAACTATTGTAACTATTGTAACTATTGCAACTATTGTAACCATTGTTACTATTGTAACCATTGTAACCATTGTAACCATTGTAACTATTGTAACTATTGTAACTATTGTAACCATTGTAACTATTGTAACTATTCTAACTATTCTAACTATTCTAACTATTGTAACTATTGTAATCATTTTAACTATTGTAACCATTGTAACCATTGTAACCACTGTAGCCATTGTAACTATTTTAACTATTGCTACCCTTGTAACCATTGTAACTATTGTAACTATTGTAACTGTTGTAACTATTGTAACTATTGTTATCATTGTAACCATTGTAACTATTGTAACCATTGTAACTATTGTAACCATTGCAACCATTGTAGCAATTGTAACTATTGCAACCATTGCCACCTTTGTAACCATTGTAACCGTTGTTACCATTTTAACCATCGTAACCGTTGTAACCATTGTAACCATTGTAATCATTGCAACTATTGCAACTATTGTAACTATTTTAACAATTGTAACCATTATAACCATTGTAACCACTCTAACCATTGTAACCATTGTAACCATTGTAACCCCTGTAACCCATGTAACCATTGTAACCATGGTAACCATTGGAACTATTGTACCTATTGGAACCATTGTACCTATTGTAACTATGGTAACCATTGTAACTATTGTAACTATGGTAACCATGGTAACTATTGTTATCATTGTAACTATTGTAACCATTGCAACCATTGTAGCAATTGTAACTACTGCAACTATTGCCACTCTTGTAACCATTGTAACCATTGTTACCATTTTAACCGTTGTAACCGTTGTAACCATTGTAACCATTGTAAGCATTGTAAGCACTGTAACCATTGTAACCATTGCAACCATTGTAACCATTTTAACCGTTGTAACCGTTGTAACCATTGTAAGCATTGTAAGCACTGTAACCATTGCAACCTTTGTAACCATTGCAACCATTGAACCATTGTAACCATTGTAACCATTGTAACCATTGTAACCATTGTAACCATTGTAACCATTGTAACCATTGTAACCATTGTAACCATTGTAACCATTGTAACCATTGTAACCATTGTAACCATTGTAACCATTGCAACCATTGTAACCATTGTAACCATTGTAACCATTGTAACCATTGTAGCCATTGCAGCCATTGTAACCATTGTAACCATTGTATCCTTGTAACTTTTGTAACTTTGTAACTATTGCAACCATTGTTACCATTGTAACCTTTGTAACCATTGTAACCATTGTAACCATTATAACAATTGTAATCATTCTAACCATTGTACCCATGTAACTATTGTAACTATTGTAACTATTGTAACTATTGTATCTATTGGTACTATTATAACTATTGCAACTGTTATAACTATTGTAACTATTGCAACTATTGTAATTAGTGTAACTATTGTAACTATTATAACTATTGTAACTATTGTAACCATTGTAAATATTGTTACGATTGAATCCATTGTAACCGTTGTAACCATTGTAACTATTGTAACCTTTGTAACCCTCGTAACCATTGTAACCATTGTAACAATTGTAACCGTCGTAACCATAGTAACCATTGTGACCATTTGTAGCCATTGCACCCTTGTAACTATTGTAACTATTGTAACTGTTGTAACTATTGTAACTATTGTAACTATTGTGACTATTGTGACTATTGTAACTATTGTAACTATTGTAACTATTGCAACTATTGTAACCATTGTTACTATTGTAACCATTGTAACTATTGTAACCATTGTAACTATTGTAACTATTCTAACTATTGTAACTATTGTATCTATTGTAACTATTGTAACCATTTTAACTATTGTAACCATTGTAACCATTGTAACCATTGTAGCCATTGTAGCCATCGTAACTATTTTAACTATTGCTACCCTTGTAACCATTATAACTATTGTAACTATTGTAACTATTGTAACTGTTGTAACTATAGTAACTATTGTTATCATTGTAACCATTGTAACTTATGTAACCATTGCAACCATATTAGCAATTGTAATTATTGCAACAATTGCTACTTTTGTAACCATTGTAACCATTGTTTCCATTTTAACCATCGTAACCGTTGTAACCATTGTAACTATTGTAATCATTGCAACTATTGCAACTATTGTAACTATTTTAACAATTGTAACCATTGTAACTATTGTAACCATTGTAGCCACTCTAATCATTGTAGCTATTGTAACCATTGTAACCATTGTAACCCCTGTAACCAGTGTAACCATTGTAGCCATTGTAACCATTGTAACCATTGGAACTATTGTAACTATTGGAACTATTGTAACCATTGGAACTATTGTAACTATTGTAACTATTGTAACTTTTGTAACTTTTGGAACTATTGTAACTATTGTAACTATTGTTATCATTGTAACTATTGTAACCATTGCAACCATTGTAGCAATTGTAACTATTGCAACCATTGCCACTCTTGTAACCATTGTAACCATTGTTACCATTTTAACCGTTGTAACCGTTGTAACCATTGTAACCATTGTAAGCATTGTAACCATTGCAACTATTGTAACAATTGTAACAATTGTAACAATGGTAACCATTGTAACCACTCTAACCATTGTAACCATTGTAACCATTATAATTACTGTAACCATTGTAACCATTGTAACCATTGTAACTATTGTAACTATTGTAACTTTTGTAACTATTGTATTTTTTGTAACTGGTCTAACTGTTGTAACTGTTACTGCCACTATAGCTTTATACTTTTTATATGCCAACCATGTTTTATTAATAGTCTACGTATAGATGCTTTCAAGTTATATATTTTCTTCGGCATTTACATGAACCTAATAATCAGAATGTGCAACAACCCCCTGCCATAAAGCTGCACAAAGTTTGATAAAAGCTTTGCTTGAAATATACACATTTAATAACAGTTTTTTATGCACTCGCTAGTGCAAAAAGGCATTTTTCACACCCCTATAGAAAATTGTTTGACAGATGCAACAGAAACACCAAACCCAATTACAAGGGTATCCTTCGATGCGTAGAAGGAACCCGTAAAAATTTAACGCGATGTAACGTATAGCTCCCAAAGGGGTCGTTCATATAAAGAAACTCTTTTGGGAAACGTTTCGGTTAACAAGCGAGACGTTTCCACGAACGTAAGACTCGACGGACCACTTCGATTTACTTTCAGGAAGTTGGTATGATGATACGTATTGAAAAGCTGTATGAAAGTGCGCGCGGGTTGCTTGGTTGAGGTTCGATCTTTGTTTTAGAATGTCGACAGGGAATAGTTCGAATTCGGTTTCGTGAGCTCATCGATACAAATTTTTATAATAGTGTATGCAACTTTTGAAAGCGTACGCTTCAAGTGGCTTCACCCCCTTTACTTCACCGTGAGCTCGCTTGTTTAACAAATTTTCCTCAAAATCCACTTACATGATTAAGGAGAACAAATAACTCGCCTGAACGTTACAAATGTGTAACAAAAGCCGTAGACAAAAGCTCCTTCATCCAGGTTTACCGAATTAAAACAAGATTATACAAAATGGTTGTGATAAATTCCAGTCTAGAGCCTTGGATCAATTTCGTTGGGTCGTAGGGGGAAATAATTAACTTGTTAACCCGATGTGGCTTCAGTGAACTCTATACGTTTTGATGCCCGTGGGATTTACGAAATATAGGGAGACATAATGACAAACACTACTAAAGTGAGGTTATGACATTTATAATCTAGTGGCTTTTGATGTAAAGAGCTTTAAACCGAATTAGGTGCGGATTTATAAAAATGTATGTATTTGGGTGGTTTAAATTGGGATTAACGGGGTTATATCTAGCGTTTAGTGAATATTTAGGGGAGTTATTGAAGCCCATTTTAAAGTAATTACTTAAAAATTAAATAAACGTTGCATTTTGTAAAGTTCTTGAAGTTATGCAACTTTACCGTCAGATTTCTAATAGTTGCGCGAAGTTAGGCAACTTTACTAACAATTTATTCGAATTGCGACTGAGAAACCAAGCGGTCTTTCTTGATAACGCTCTTATCCTCCCCTTTTAATTAATTATAAAAGGAAGAATTTTTAACACAGCTTCAACTAGAAGGCGCTTTGTATATTTCTAGACTGTATATCAACGGAGTTTGCGATCATAACCTAGATTTGGTTTAACTAATTTCGGTCTATTGCCTAGGGACTAGGGTCAATTTTGTAGGGAATTGATTGACACGGTGTGGTTTCTAAACTGCTGTTTATGAACTGAACTGGAACCTGTTTGATGCGGGTTGGGGTTAAGTGTCGCTTTTGATACAATCTAGACAGGTTGTGATTCTCTCGAGGAATTATGCGCCTATTAACTCATGTATGTCGACTATTTACAAAGAAATACAACCAATGGGATGAGTTGCTTTATTTCCAACTCATCTGATTGGTCGGTTCACTCATGACAAGCAAATAGGAATTTTAAAACGATTCAAATGTATGCACAATGTAGAACCTTATCCAAATTGTGACTCACAGACTCATCAGCGGCATGACTCTAAGCAGGTGTTCTGGTAGCCCGATCAAATTGCCCACCTGAGAACAGAAACCAACGCCGCTTGAAAGCAACTCCAAAGAGAGCATAAAAGAATACCGGACGATTGTAAACTGAAAAAAGATCGAGCGTTCACCAAGAAAAGAGAGCTACAAAAAGCAATCAAAAAAGGCAAGCGCAATGTTGGGGACCTATGTAAAAAAGTGGATGACATATGTGGTTGTTACAATTTAATTAGTGATAGTTCTTACAATTTAAAAGTCGATAATACAGTTAAAAGTTCGTCGATAAATACAGTTACAAAGTCGATAATACAGTTTAAGAGTTCATAAATGCATCGCGCAAGCGCAATGAGTAAAGCGGGCGACGCCCTTGGCGGATGGCAACGACAACCTTATTACAGATTCCGCGCAGCCAACTTCCAATGACGCCACCGATGCACAAAATTATATTGCGCCATAATTGGAAAATTTACATACATATAAGATAATAGATGATACAGAATTTACTCACATGATAGGTCCAGATTTCCCCGAAGTACGCCTATCATCCTTCCGGATAGATAAAGATGGTACTTGCTCCGGTGCTGTTGGCGGAACATGGGCTTCCGGCTTATTCTCGGGTCGTACGGTTCGGTTTGCCCTAGGTGGCTGCAAATTCTCCTACCTATGCAGGGAATGACGGGAATACCAGGTAGAAGGTAACAAACAAAGACAATTAGGCAAAGGAAATCTACATAGATAAGATAAGGCACGATACGATACCCCTAACGTCCACACTCCTTGAAGATTCTGGCAAAACAGCCACGTTATAGAGAGAACAGGAAACTTGTCTCCACTTCTTGTCTTTTTCACGTCGGCGCGAGGTTATTCGTCCAACCCTCTAGCGTCGCGCGATCTGCGCAAACTCACTATGACGTAACGGAAGTACGCGCCTAGTCTTTTAAAATTCCGCGCACCGCGTCTTTTGAAATTATGGCGCAAAACCTCCGTACATCAAAATTAAACTAATACATATGTTTAAGGGCCACTTTGGCATGTAACATGGTCTCGGATATCACATCGTTACCAGAAAACTGAAGAAAGTCTACGAGGATATGCTTTCCTAAGAGAGGACCAAAGAAATCACTAGAGACATTTTCCCGAAGAGCGTCCCACCCTCCTGGAATGTGCTAGACCAGGAGATACCACACCTTATCAATGAGGAACTGGTGGATGCGGCCAAAAAAATAAAGCGCCGGGCCTCGATGGAATCCCAGCCGCAATCGTTAAGGCTGCTGCTCGAGTGATTCCAGTGCTGGCGGTGATGAACAACGTGTTTCTGGACGGTTTCCAACTGAGTGGGTGGTTCTTATTATAAAACCACAGAAGTTAGCCACAGGTGCCTCTTTCTTTCGGCCAGTCTGCCTGATAGATACAACGGCCAAACTGGCGAAGCAGCTAATCGTCCGACGATTGAAGCTGGAATTTGAAGAGAAAAATGGACTCTCAAACATGCAGTTCAGATTTAGGGAAGGGAGATCATCCGTAGACGGAGTGGAGCAAGTCATGGGCTTTGCAGAATGGGCAAATGAGCGAACGCAGCGCACACGGCAACTCTGCCAGTGGCTCTGGACATTGAAAACTCATTTAATTCTGTGAAGTGGCAGTGCTTAATGGATACTTGCGGAGATGGGGATATCCTAGTATATGTAAAACATAACCAGTTACTTGGACAGTATAATTGTGATAACGAGAAAACATGGGAAAACGAGGACGTTTATCATGATAAAAGCGTTCCACAGGGTTTGGTTCTTGGACCAACACTGTGGAATATTATGTACGAGTGTACTTCGACTATAATTGCCTGAGAACTCGATAACTTTGAGGTTAGCTGATGACCTGGCGCTTCTAGTAGTGGGCAGAAACTAGTTGATCGAGCTAATCAGACAATCTGTCGGATACAGAACTGGCTGGCAGAGAAGGAGCTTCAACTGGCACCAGTCAAAACAAAGGGGTTGCTGATTACGGGGAGGTTGGTCAAGCCGGTTAGCGTTAGGGTCAGTGGGAATTGATGTAGCGCCTGGAAGATATACAAGATACCTGGATGTGACATTTGACAGTTCCTTCAGCTTTAAGTAGCACCTGCCAAGAGCAACAGATAAAGCACAAACGGAGTTCAACGCGATAAGCAGGCTCCCAGTATAGGAGGTCCTAGGGCTATTAAAAGAATGGTTTTATCGTCTGTGTGTTACGTGCCAATCAAATTGGCCCTTAAACATTGTTTTTAGGTTAAATTTGATGTGCGGGAGTTTCGCGCCATAAATTTAAAAAACTAGGAGCGTATTTCCGTTACGTCACTGTGCGTTTGCGCCAGATCGCGCCACGCGAGAGGGTTGGACGAATAACTTCGCGCCGACGTGAAAAAGACAAAAAGTGGGGACAAGTTTCCTGTGCTCTCTATAACGTGGCTTTTTTGCCTGAACTATCAAGTGGAGTGGACGCTTTAGGTATCGTATCGTGCTTATCTTTATCTATGTAGATATCCTGCCTAATTATCTTTGTTGTCGCCCTTTACCTGGTTTTTTCCTTATCCGATCCATACATAGGTAGGAATAAATTTGCAACCTTCGGCGAACCGTACTCCACGACCCTAGATGAGCCTGATGTCCATGCTCCGCAAGCAGCTCCGGAGGAATCACCATCTTTGATCCCTCCGGGATGGAGCCCTGATGGACTTGGAATGGAAGCCAACTTTACCCCAGAGAGTAATTGCATTAGAATATATTGACTTATATTTATATAAATTTCCGATTATTGCGTCGTAATTTGTGCATTGGTGACGTCATTGGCAGTTGGGCGCGCAAATCTGTAATACGATTAGCGTTACTAACAGCCCGCGAAGTCGCTTTTTCATCACGCTTGCGCGATGTATTTATCGACTTTTTAACTGTATTTATCGATTTTTTAAACTGTAAGAAACTGGCGCCTTAATGTGCGAGGTTAGGAACTTATGAATTTTCTTTGTTTTTATAAACATTCAATGTATTACCAATGTTATTTAAAAAGCTTTTTCACTAAAAATTAATTATTTAAATATCTGTTAACCTTGAAACTTATACTCGCGTTTTGGAACACGCCACATTTTTTTAGATGTCAAAAATCAGTTGCTATGGCAATAAAAGGTGAAACCGCATTTTGTAATTAAAAATTTGGTACGATTACAAAATTTTTTTTTTTTAAATATAATGTTTGTTTAATTTTCAATGTTGAGTGGTTGTGGACTCCAGTTGTATTGTTGAGTGATGGTTTGTTTTCGGATTCAAATATGAACTTTTAGGAAATTAATTACTTAACCCTACTTTTATGCATGTAAGTATATAAATAAATAAGCATTTACCTAATTTTATGCCTTTAAACACCGTTTATCACGAAAATTATCTATTTATATTAAATTTTTACAACATAACCCTTCCTGTTTTTTTAAAAAACCGTGCATAAATTACCTTGTGTGTTTACATTACCTAAAAAAAAAGTGCCTTAGGCATTTTCCTGTTTGATTTTAATATTCGAACGTATTTTAAAGACACCTTATGTTTAAAAAACGTTTAATGTAGTGAATTGCCCCCTTTAGAATATCTTTTGAAAATGCTAGACTAACAGTTATCGTTTTATTTCTTAAATAACACATTACCTATGTGTTTTTCTAATTTGGAGTGCCTTTTTGTAGTTTATCAATGATATATTCCTTTATTAAACATTAATTTTGCTCTCATACAGTCTAAACGTGTTTTTTTCTAGTTTTTTGGTTACTTAATGTGATAAAATTTGAATATTATTCTTTACGAGTGACGTTCATAGCAAGTTTCCACCCTTAAATATCTTATCGTACTGACTTGAAGTAGCTGTATCGTTTTTACCTTCTGATTTACGTCAGTATTGTATATCTCATATATATCGTGTCTCAAATAGACATCCAAGATGAATATTTCACATCTAAAATCTCTCGAGCTTATCTACGAGATTGAATGTAGGAATATTACTCCCGCTCATAACCAAAATGATCGTCGTTCACAACTTAGGGCCATTTTAGCCCAGGAAATGAAAGGCGTCGCTATCTTAAAGAAAATCGTTTCCGATTGGCCTCACAACGTATCTGAAATTAGACTGTCTTTGGATGACATATCTGGTATAATAAATAGAATAGATCCTCGTCCCAGTGATATTGAGCTAGGGCGTTTAGTTTCCCGAATAACGCATGTCAAACAGCGTATTGAATTATTGTCCTTATATGACGATGAACAAGCAAATCAAGCTAAACAAAATTTATTGTCGGAAATATTATTACTTGAAGGGATTGTTCTTGACAGACTCAATCCAAACGCAGACGTAGACACATCGTTACTACTTTCAAATCTCGTACTTGCTTCACCTCAACCAGTAGGAAAATCCATACCTGTTTACAAATGGGGTCTCACTTTTCAAGGGTTTGACTGCAAGTCCTTTATCGTCCTTCCTTGACCGAATTAATGATTTCAAAATCTCTCGCCAGTGTACCGATCAGGACTTATTTGTTTCAGCAGGTGACTTGTTTTCCGACTCCGCGTTGATCTGGTACAGGAACATCCGAGACCAAATTTCTACCTGGGAGGAGTTAGTTGCGTGCCTAAAACGAGACTTTCTACCTCATGGTTATATTACCGACCTTTGGAACGAGATACGAAATCGAACCCAAGGACCTGACGAAAATGTTGTTTTTTTCATTACCTCATTAGAAGCTTTATATAGTAGACTCGATAAAAAACCCTCAGAATCTGAAATTATCGATCAGTTACTTAGAAATTTAAACCCGTATTTCTCTGAACGTCTGGCATTACAACGCATCTCTTCCTTAGCCCACTTTAAAGATCTATGTCGTTCTCTTCAGGAAGTGAAGTTAAGAATTGATAAATACCGCCCTCCCCCAGAGAAACAATCTGGTCTTTTAGAACCCGATTTAGCATGTCAAGTTCGAGCCAAACGTTGGGCGCCAGTTTCTTACGGTTTAAAAAATCGATAAATACAGTTAAAAAGTCGATAAATACATCGCGCAAGCGTGATGAAAAGCGACTTCGCGGGCTGTTAGTAACGCTAATCTTATTACAGTTTTGCGCGCCCAACTGCCAATGACGTCACCAATGCACAAATTACGACGCAATAATCGGAAATTTATATAAATATAAGTCAATATATTCTAATGAAATTACTCACATGAATATGTTTCTGGGGTAAAGTTGGCTTCCATTCCAAGTCCATCAGGGCTCTATCCCGGAGGGATTAAAGATGGTGATTCCTCCGAAGCTGCTTGCAGAGCATGGACATCAGGCTCGTCTAGGTTCGTGGAGTACGGTTCGCCGAAGGTTGCAAATTTATTCCTACCTATGTAGGGATCGGATAAGGAAAAAACCAGGTAAAGGGCGACAAACAAAGATAATTAGGCAGGATATCTACATAGATAAAGATAAGCACGATACGATACCTAAAGCGTCCACTCCACTCAATAGTTCAGGCAAAAAAGCCACGTTATAGAGAGCACAGGAAACTTGTCCCCACTTTTTGTCTTTTTCACGTCGGCGCGAAGTTATTCGTCCAACCCTGTCGCGTCGCGCGATCTGGCGCAAACGCACTGTTACGTAACGGAAATACGCGCCTAGTTTTTTAAATTTATGGCGCGAAACTCCCGCACATCAAATTTAACCTAAAAACAATGTTTAAGAGCCAATTTGATTGGCACGTAACATGTGGTGAGTTCGGTAATCCTATGCGGTGCGCCAGTATGGGCCGATTCTATGAACATCCAGAGCCGAAAGGCTATTTTAATCAAGATTCAAAGGCGGGTTGCAATACGGATATCTAGCGCCTAGAAGATTCTGTTTTGGTCATTGCAGGGGTGCTCCCCCTAGACCTTCTAGCTAAAAAGAGGAACAACAAGAGGCGCTACGGTACTGAGAAGAGAGAAGCCAGAGAAAATACCTTTACGCTATGGCAATAGGAGTTAGGGTATCCACGGGAAAGAAACTTCACATTTAAAATGGATAACGTTATGCCAAAAAGTGCTAATGACGCTCCAGGACGTCACACCGGGATAGCACCACGCCAAAAAGGGATAATGGTACTCCCACATATAAAGAAATAAAACTCTAACCTAATTAGAAATAACACGATGCCACAATTAAAATACATAAATGTTGGAGAGCTAGTGTCTGAAGTTTTTGGCGTTAGGCCGGTAGCCGATATTTCCGACCTGAGCCCCTTTGCCGGAGAGGAGCATCGTAGTCCATGAACTCGTGATATAGTTCTATGGAGCTACAATGCGCTATTAACGACTTGGTCAATAGCGTCTTTCGGTCTGTGATGCGCAGCCGAGCTAGGGCTTTGACCGTCTCTTTGGGCATCGCTCCTTTCGTTCCTACCACAATCGGTAGGACTTCTCCCGTGGCTGCTCCTAGGTCTAACAGGAAGGGCGGTATAAGTTGGCTATATTTGTCGATTTTCGATTGTCGTTCCTGAGCTAGGTAATCATTGTCCTCGTGGCGGACTGTTACGTCGACCACGAAGACCCTTCTCTGGCTCTGTATCACCCGATCGGATTGAAAATTCCCGTTCAAATGTAGCCGTAACGTAGGTTCCTTCGTTACCGATACCGCGGTCCGCTACTTATGCACTTTACCAACAACGAGGTCGCAAATCTCCTTGTGGTGGCGGATCCTCTTGCTTTTCGTGTGTGTGCACTGTTCCAGGGTGTGTGCCAGTGTCTCCAGCTGGGAGCCACACCTGCGACCCACCTGCGGCTTACCTAGCAAGCTCGTCTTTCTTAACCCATCTCTTCCATTGGTCGATCTCTATTTCGGAGACGGGCCATACAAACCTGCATGCAGCGGACCTCCTCTTCAGCCGTGATTCCAAATTAATGCTCGCTGCTAGGATCATCATAACTGAATCGTCGCTCTGCAAAAACTTAAGTCCTGCTATAAGAGTGCTCCAGACGACGATCGTTTCCAGCTTCGGAAATCTTAATACCCCGTCATTCTTGCCACAGTAGAGCAATCCATTCGAAGTAGACTGTGGTAAGTGGTAAATTTCACGCAGAACTACCTCCTGGTCTAATAATCTTGAGGCGTCGCCGTGGATCAATGTAGTAAGTGTAAGACTACGGATCCCAAAGTCCTGGGTTCAAATCCCGACACGGTCGACTGCTTGAAAAATGGCAGGTGAGCATTTTTCACAAAAATTACACCCTCGTTCGGATGAGAGGTTAAATGGAGGTCCCGTGTGTGAGTATTGTCACGCACGTTAAAGATTCTAACCTTGCCTGGAACGGCAAGGGTTCGGCAAAATTCTAAATTTCCAGGCAACAAAAAACTCGCCTCCTGACCAATGTAGTACTTCTGGGTGAGGCATTGGGAATGTAAATGAACGGTCTAATAATCTTGGCGGCTCCGTGGCGTAGTGGTATGTGTGTGATTACTACGCCCAAGATCCCGGGTTCAAATCCCGACACGGTCCGCTTGAAAAATGTTAAGCGAGCATTTTTCACAAAAATACACCCTCGTTCGGATGAGAGGTAAAATGGAGGTCCCGTGTGTGAGTGGTGTCACGCAGGGGCTCGGAAAAATTCCAAATTTTCCAGGTGGGACATGTTCGATAGACAGAAAGTGGACAAAAAAGCTTATTAACAGGATCCAGTCCTGGGTGCTCAGGAAGTACGGAAAGATTGGACACCATATCACCCAGTTTTGAGTGGTCTTGAGTGTTTCGCGTTGGAAAAATACAAAAGCGACCGCTGTATCATGTGTAATGAAGAAGACGATGTGGAACCTACAGTCTTCCAGTGCGTACGATGGCATTCACAGAGATCTCAGTTGCAAAAAGAGCTGGGAGAGAACCGTATAGCAAATAACGTGGTTGATATAATGTTACAAAGGGAACACAGCTGGAAAGTAATTTCGAACTACCTAACAGTCATTATGACAGCAAAGGAAAAAGAGGCGAAAGCCCTATAGAAACCAGGTGTTATCTACTAAGGCTTATCGAGAGATGAAATGCGGAAACGCGGTTCCGGGATCGCTAGTCACTAGTACGAAGAGAGGAATAGTATTAGTTGGTCCTGGATAACTTCCTGATGGGGGATCCAGGGGTCAGGTTAAGGTCCGATCCCTGGCTCGACCCTATCGGGACTCTATCCAAACCCAACCTTACCTGCCACACTAGACCATCTTCTTCGTGAAGGGAGTCTTCCCTGTGGTAAGGAGTCTGGAGACCGTGATCAAAGGCAAAGAAAAGATTTCCAACCCTCTTTAAAAAAAGACTCGTCAGAGTATATGTGCAAACTAGAACGCAATGTATGTGACTCACAGACTCTGTACGTCTTCAACCCACAGATTCTGTAGTGTACATCTGCGACTCAAAGATTAGTGTACGTATAGGATTCAGACTACGCTTTACTATCTGTTTAGTGTACATTTGCGACTCGCAGTCCTTTAGTGTATGTTTACAAGTTCCAGAATATTTGTACAGCTGTGACTCACAGACCCTTAGTACATGTGCGACCAGAAGATGCTGTTGTGTACCTTTGCGACTCACAGATTAGTCTACATTTAGGATTTACAGATTTGTGTGGTTTACGATCTGCTTAGTGTGCATGAATGATTCGCAGTCTTTAGCGCGTGTTTAATTTCGAGACTCTTTGTACTGCTGTGACTCACCGACTCTTTGTACGTTTGCAGTTAGAAGATGTTATAGAGTATATCTGCGATTCATAAACTAAAGTATGACGAGGATTCACAGATTTGGTGTACGTCTACGATTCACATACTCAGAGTACGCCTGAATCCCACAGACTCGTCCGCAACTCGCATTTTTTTTGTGTACGCATGCAACCAACAAAGCATTTGGTGTTCGACCGAAACGCACAGGTTCTCTAGTGAGCGTTTGCTGCTAACAGACAGTTCTTTGTACGGCTATGACTCACAGAGTCTTTGTACATTTGCGTACAGCAGATGCAGTAGTGTACATTTGAGACTCACAAATTAGTGTACGTTTAGGATTCACAGACGTGCTGTATATGATTTGCTCAGTATGCATTTGCGACTCGCAGTCAGTGTATGTTTGCAATTTCGAGACCCATTATTAGGCCGTAACGCACAGACCCTTTGTACATCTACATCCAGCAGATGCCGTAGTGTGCATTTGCGACTCACAGATTAGTGTACGTCTAGGATTCATACACTTTAACGATTAAAGATTTGTTTTTGTACGGCTGTGACTCACACACCCTTTATACGCCTGCAACCAGCAAATGCTGCAGTGTACAATTGCAACTCAAATATTAGTAATGTACATTTGCGAGTCAAGATTAGTATACGTCTGGGATTGACAGACTCTTATTAAGTCTGCAACCCGCAGATGCCGTAGTATATATCTGCGACCCACAAAGTAGTGTACGTCTAGGATTCACAGATTTAGTGTGCATCTATGATTCATATACTCAAAGTACGCTTACGTCTTACAGACTCCTCTGCAGCTTTCATCATTTTGTGTAGGTCGGCAACGAACAAACCATTTAGTATTCGTTCGATGCTTTCAAACTCCCTAGTGAGCGTTTGCTGCTAATAGACACTCATTTGTACGACTGTGACTTACAGAGTATTTGTACGTCTGCAACCAACAGATTCTGTATTGTACATTTGTGACTCACAGATTAGTATACGCCTAGGATTCACAGACTTGTACCATACACGATCTTCATAGTGTACTTTTTATACGTCTGCAACTAACAGATGCTGTAGTGTATATCTACAAATTACAAACTAATGAACGTCTAAGATTGTGTACATCTTCGATTCACTAACTTAGAGTACGCTTGCGTCTTACAGACTCGCCTGCAACTCGCATTCTTTCGTGTGCGTCTGCAACTAACAAACCATTTAGTGTACGTTTGAAGTTCAAAGACGCACTAGCGTGCGTTTGCCGATCACAGGCACTCCTTGTTCGGTTGTGATTCACAGAGCATTTATACGCCTGCAACTCGCAACCTGCAACCCTTTGTACGTCTGCAACCAGCAGATGCTGTAGTGTACATTTGCGACTCAAATATAGTAGTATACATTTGCGAGTCAAGATTAGTAAACGTTTAGGATTAAAGTCCGCAACCAGCAGATGCTGTAGTATGCATTTGCGACTCACAAACTTGTGTGCGTCAAGGATTCACAGAATTAATGCTCATCTATGATTCACAGACGCAAAGTGCGGCTGCGTCTTACAGACTCCTTTGCATCATTTTGTGTAGATTTGCAACTAACAAACCAATTGGTGTTCATTCGATGCTCTCAGACTCTCCAGTGAACGTTTGCTTCTAATAGACACCCCTTTGTACGACTGACTCACAGAGTTTTTGTACGTCTGCTGCCAGCAGATGAAGTGTACATTTGCGACTCAAATATAGTAGTATATATTTGCGAGTCAAGATTAGTAAACGTTTAGGATTAAAGTCTGCAACCAGCAGATGCTGTAGTATGCATTTGCGACTCACAAACTTGTGTGCGTCAAGGATTCACAGATTTAATGCTCATCTATGATTCACAGACGCATAGTGCGGCTGCGTCTTACAGACTCCTTTGCATCATTTTGTGTAGAATGCAACTAACAAACCAATTGGTGTTCATTCGATGCTCTCAGACTCTCCAGTGAGCGTTTGCTTCTAATAGACACCCCTTTGTACGACTGACTCACAGAGTTTTTGTACGTCTGTTGCCAGCAGATGTAGTGTACATTTGCTACTCATAGATTAGTGTACATGTAGGATTCACATACGTACTGTATACGATCTGCTTAGTATGCATTTGCGACTCGCAGTCAGTGTATGTTTGCAACTTCGAGACCCATTATTTAGCTTTAGAGCACAGACCCTTGTACGTTTACAACCAGCAGGTTCTGTAGTGTACATTTGCGGCTCACAAATTAGTGTACGTCTAGGATTCACAGACTTTTACGATTAAGGATCTGCTTAGCCCTTAGCATAAGTTTCTAATTTTGAAACCTTTGTACGGCTGTGACTCACAGACCCTTTATACGTCTGCAACCAGCAGATGCTATAGCGTACATTTGCTAGTCAAGATTAGTATCCGTTTAAGATTAACAGACGCTTTGTACGTCTGCAACCAGCAGATGCTGTAGTATATATCTGCCTCTCACAAACTAGTGTGCGTCTAGAATTCATAGATTTAATGTACATCTACGATTCATAGACTCAGAGTAGGCTTGCGTCTTACAGACTCTTCTGCAGCTCGCATCATTTTGTGTAAGTCTCCAACTAACAAACCATTTGGTGTTTGTATGATGCTCTTAGACTTCCTAGTGAGCGTTTGCTACTAATAGACACTGCTATGTACGACTGTGACTCACAGACTCTTTGTACGTCTGCGATTAGCAAATGCTGTAGTGTACATTTGCGACTCACAGATTAGTATACGTCTAGGATTTACAAATATGTGTGGTTTACGATCTGCTTAGTGTGCATGAATGACTCACAGTCTTTAGTGCGTTTTTAATTTCGAGACTGCACTGCTGCAGACTATTTGTACGTCTGCAGCCAGCAGATGCTGTAGTGTATTTCTGCGACTCACAAACTAGTGTATAACTAGGATTTACAGATTTAGTGTACGTCAACGGTTCGCGTCTGCATCTCACAGACTCGTCTGCAATTTGCATTCTTTTGTGTAAGTCTACAGCTAACAAATCATTTAGTGTTCGTCTGAAGCTCACAGACTCCCTGGTGAGCATTTGCTGTTCACTAGATCTTTGTACGACTGTAACTCACAGAGTCTTTGTACGTCTGCAACAAGCAGACGCTGTAGTGTATATCTGCTTCTCACAAACGAGTATTCGCCTAAGATTCACAAACTTGGGCGACTAACGATCTACTTAGTGTGCATTTACAGTTCACAATCTTTAGTGTATGTTTGCAATTTTAAGACTCTTTTACTGCGGTAACTCACAAACTCTTTTTACTTCTGCAACCAACAGATGTTGTAGTGCATATCTGCAACTCACAAACTAGTATATGTCTAAGATTTACAGATTTGGTGTACGTCTACGATTCACATACTCAGAGTAGGCCTGTATCCCAGACTCGTCAACAGCTCGTGTACGTTTTCAACTAATAAAGCTTTTGGTGTTCGCCTGAAACCCACAGATTTTCTAGTGAGCGTTTGCTGCTCACAGACAGTTTTGTACGGCTATGACTCACAGAGCCTTTGTTCGTCTGCAACCAACAGAACTGTAGTGTATATCTCAAACTCACAAACTAGTGTACCTCTAGAACTCACAGATTTGGTGTACATCTACGATTCATAGACTCAGGGTACGCATGTGTCTCACAGACTCGTCTGCAACTTACACTCCTTTGGGTACGTCTGTAACTAACAAACCATTTTGTGGCGTCAGAAGCTCACAGAATACGTAGGGAGCGTTTGCTGCTCACAGCCACTTCTTTGTACGACTGCGACTCACAGACTCTTTGTACGCCTGCAACCCGCAGATGCCGTAGTGTACACTTGCGACTCATATTAGTATACGTTTTGAATCCACATAGTCGTGCGATTACAGTCTGATTAGTGTACATTTGTGCCTCGCAACTAACTAGTGAGCTTTTGCTGCTCACATGCAATTTGTATGGCTGTGACTCACCGACTCCTTGTACATCTGCAACAAGCAGATGCTGTAGTGTATATCTGAGACCCAAAAACTAGTGTACATCTACGATTCACAGACTTGTGCGGTGTACGATGTGCTTAGTGTACATTTACAGCTCGGAATCTTTAGTGTAAGTTTGCAATTTAGAGACTCTTTGTACGGCTGTGATTCACAGACTCTTTGTACGTCTGCACCAGAAGATGCTGTAGTGTATATCTTCAAGTTACAACCAATATACGTCTAGGATTCACAGATTTGGTGTACTTATACGATTCGCAGACTCGTCTGCAACCAGCATTCTTTTGTGTACGTCTGCAACTAACATACCTTTTAGTGTTTGTCAGAAGCTCACAGACTCCATAGTGAGCGCTTGCTGCTCACAAGCACTTCTTCGTACGGCTGTGACTCAAAGATTCTTTGTACATTTGTGATTCACAGATTAGCATACGTCAAAGATTGACAGACTTGTGCCAATTACACTTTGCTTAGTGTACATTTGCGACTCGCGTCCTTTGTATATGTGTGCATTTTTAAAACTCTATGTACGGCTGTACCTCACAGACTCTTTGTACGTCTGCAATTAGCAGATGCTGCAGTATACAATTGCAACTCACAGAATGGTGTACGTTTAGGATTGACAGACTTGTGCCATTTACAATGTGCTTAGTGTACATTTGTTTCGTATTCTTTATTGCATGTTTGCAATTTCGAGACTCCTTGTACGACTGTGACTCACAGACTAATTGTATATCTGCAACCAGCAGATGCTGTAGTGTATATCTGCGACTTACAAACAAGCATATGTCTAGGATTTACAGATTTAGTGTACGTCTACGGTTGATAGACTCAGAGTACGCCTATGTCTCACAGACTCGTCTGAAATTCACATTTTCCTGTGTACGTCTGCAACTAACAAAACATTTAGTGTTCGCCTGATGTCGACAGACTTCTCATTGAACGTTTGCTGCTTGCAGACATTTCTTTGTACGACCGTGACTCACAGACTATTTGAACGTCTGCATCCTGCAGATGCCGCAGTGTACATTTGCTACTCATATACGTTTTGAATTCACAGACCGGTACGATTTACAATCTGATTCGTCTACATTTGCGACTCGCAGTCTAAGCGTTCATCAGAATCACATAAATACACTAGTGAGCTTTTGCTGCTCAGATGCACCTTGTATGGCGGTAACACACGTCTGCAATAAGCAGATGCTGTAGTGTATACCTGCGACTCACAAAGTAGAGTACATCTAGGACTCACAGACGTGTACGGTTTACGATGTGCTTAGTGTACATTTACAGCTTGGAATCTTTAGTGTAAGTTTGCAATTTAGATACTCTTTGTACGGCTGTGATTCACAGACTATCTGTACGTCTGCACCAGAAGATGCTGTAGTGTATATCTTCAAGTTACAACTAATGTACGTCTAGCATTCACAGATTTTGTGTACTTGTACGATTCACAGACTCAAAGTACGCCTGCATTCCACAGACTCGTTTACAACCCGCATTTGTTTGTGTACGTCTGCAACTAACATACCATTTAGTGTTCATCAGAAGCTCACAGACTCCATAGTGAGCGTTTGCTGCTCAGAAGCACTTCTTCGTACGGCTGTGACTCAAAGAGTCTTTGTACGTCTGTAATCAGCAGGTGCTGTAGTGTACATTTGTGACTCACAGATTAGCATACGTCAAGAATTGACAGACTTGTGCCAATTACACTCTGCTTAGTGTAAATTTGTGAGTCATATTTGTATACATTTTGGATCCACAGACTCGTCCGATATACAATCTGATTAGTGTACATTTGTGACTCACAGTCTTAGTATTTATCAGAATCTCACAGACTAGTGAGTTTTTGCTGCTCACGTGCACTGTGTATGGTGCTGTACGTCTGCAACAAGCAGATGCTGTGGTGTACATTTGTGACTCATATTTGTATACATTTTGGATCCACAGACTCGTGCGATATACAATCTGATTAGTGTACATTTGTGACTCACAGTTTTAGTATATCAGAATCTCACAAACTTACTAGTAAGTTTTTGCTGCTCACGTGCACTGTGTATAGCGCTGACTCACACAGTCATATATCTGCGGCTGACAAACTAGTGTACCTTTAGGATTTACAGATTTGGTATATGTCTACGATTCGTAGACTCAGGGTACGCTTGTGTTTGACAGACTAGTCTGCAACTGCATCTTTTTGTGTGCGTCCGCAATTAACAAATCATTTGATGTTTGCCTGAAAACCGCAGACTACCTAGTAAGCGTTTGCTGATCACAGGCACTTCTTTGTACGGCTGTGACTCACAGACTATTTGTAGATGCTGAAGTATACATCTGCGACTCACAGATAATTGTACGTATGGGATTCACAGATTTGGTGTACGTCTACGTTTCACAGAAAGTATACGCCAGTGTCTCAGAAACTTGTGCTCGCATTCTTTTGTGTAGGTCTGCAACTAACAAACCATTTATTGTTCGCCTGAAGTTTACAAACTCAGTGGGGCACTGCTTCATACGGCCGTGACTCACATAGTCTTTGTACGTATGCGGCCAGAAGATGCTGTAGTTCATATCTACGACTTACAAACTAATGTAAGTCGAGGATTTAAAAATTTGGTGTGCGACTACGATTCACACACTGAGTACGTCTGCGTCTCACAAACTAGTCTGCAACTTGTAGTCTTTTGTGTAGGTCTGCAACTGACAAACCATTTGGTGTTCGTTTGAAGCCCATAGACTTCTTAGTGAGTGTTTGCTGCTCACATGCACTTCTTTGTACATCTGCAACCAGCAGATACCTTAGTGTACATTTGTGACTCGCAGATTAGTATACGTCTAAAATTGACACACTTGTGAGGTTAACAATCTGCTTAGTTTACTTTTACGGCTCGCGGTCTTTCGTGTACGTTTGCAATTTAGAGACTTTTCTACGGCTATGACTCACAGATTTTTTGTACATTTGCAACCAGCAGATGCTCACAAACTAGCGTACGTCTAGGATTCACACACGATCTGCTTAGTGTACATTTACAGCTCGCAGTTTTAGTGTATATTTGTTCTTTCGAGACTCTTTGTCCGTGTGTGACTCGCAGACTATTTCTACGTCTGCGACCAGCAGATGCTGTAATGTATATTTGCGACTTACAAACTAATGTACGTCTAAGGTTTTATGTACGCCTATGATTCACAGGCTCAGAGTACGCGTGCGTTTCACAGCTTCTCTTTAAGTTGCATTCTTACGTGTACGTCTGAAACTAACACACCATTTAGTGTTTGTCTGAAGTTCACAGACTCTGATCGTTTGCTGTTACCAGGCACTTCTGTGTACGGCTGTGACTCACAGACCCTTTGTACGTCTACAACCAGCAAATGCTGTAGTGTACACTTGCGACTCACAGATTAGTGTAGGTCTAGGATCCACAGACTTTTACGTTTAACTATCTGCTTAATCTTACCATATGTTTGTAATTTCGAATCCTTTTGTACGGCTGTGACTTATAGACGCTTTATACGTCTGCAACTAGCAGATTCTGTGGTCTACATGTGCTACTCTGTTTAGTGTACGTAAAGGGTTCAGAGTTGTGCGATTTTCGCTCTGTTTGATGTACATATGCAAGTAGCACTTTGTAGTGTGTTTGAAATTTCAAGAATATTTGTACGGCTGTGACTTACAGACCTTTTGTACGTCTACAAGCAGCTGCTGTAGTGTATATTCGCGACTCACAGATTAGTGTACGTCTAGGATTTACAGACTTCTACGATAAAGATCTGCCTAGCGTCAGAGTACGCCTACGTTTTACAAACTCCTCTGCAGCTCGCTTCATGTTGTGTAGGTCTGAAACTAAGAAACCATTTGGTGTTTATTCGATGCTCTCAGACTCTCTAGTGAGCGTTTGCTTATAATAGACACTTCTTTGTACGACTGAGTCACGGAGTCTTTGTACGTCTACTACCAGCAGATTCTGTAATGTATATTTGCGACTCACAGATTAGTGTACGTGTAGGATTCACCAACGTTTTGTATACGATCTGCTCAGTATGCATTTGCAACTGGCAGTCAGTGTATTTTTCCAATTTCGAGACCCATTATTTGGTTGTAACTCACAGACCCTTTGTACGACTTTAACCAGCAGATACTGTAGTTTACATTTGCGACTCAAATATTAGTAGTGTACATTTGCGAGTCAAGATTAGCGTACGTCTAGGATTACCAGACTCTTTGTACGCCTGCAACCAACAGATGCCGTAGTATATATCTGCGACTTACAAACTAGTGCACGTCTAAGATTCACAAAATTGGTGTACATCTACGATTCACGGACTCAGAGTACGCCTGCGTCTTACAGACTTCTCTGCAGCTCGCATCATTTTGTGAAAGTCTCCAACTAAAAAACATTTAGGTGTTTGTCTGATGCTCTCAGACTCCCTAATGAGTGTTTGCTGCTAATAGAAACTACTTTGTACGACTGTGACTCTCCGACTATTTGTACGTCTGCGCCCAGCAGATGATGTAGTGTACATTTCCGACTCACAGATTAGTATACGTCTAGGATTTATAGATTTGTGTGGTTTACGATCTGCTTAGTGTGAATGAATGACTCGCAGTCTTCTGTGCGTTATTAATTTCGAGACTCTGCAATGCTGTGACTCAGAGACTCTTTGTACGTCTGCAGCCAGTAGATGCTGTAGTGTAAATCTCAATGTAGTACCTACGGGTGGAGCATTGGGGAAGTGGTCGCAGTATAGCGGCCCTAATTCAAATTATAATGTAGTGTAAATCTGCGACTCACAAAATAGTGTATGACTTGGATTCACAGTTTTGGTGTACGTCAAGGACGTCTACGTCTCACATACGTCTGCAATTCTCATTCTATTATGTACGTCTGCAACTAACAAACCAATTAGTGTTCGTCTGAAACCCACGGACTCCTTAGTAAGCGTTTGCTACTTACACGTACTTTGTACGACAGTAACTCACAGAGTCTTTGTACGTCTGCAACAAGGAGACGCCGTAGTGAATATCTGCTACTCACAAACAAGTATTCGCCTAGGATTCACAGACTTGAGTGACTAACGATCTACTTAGTATACATTTACAGCTCACAATCTTTAGTGTTTGTTTGCAATTTTGAGACGCTTTTTACGGCCGTGACTCACACACTCTTTGTACATCTGCAACCAAAATGCTGTAGTGTTTATTTGTAACTCACAAACTAGTTGTTTAAGATTTACAGATTTGGTGTATGTCTACGATTCATAGACTCAGAGTACGCCTGCATCCCACAGACTCGTCTGCAACTCGCATTTTTTGTGTACTTATGCAACCAACAAAGCATTTGGAGTTCGCCTGAACCCTACAGACTCGCTAGTGAGCGCTTGCTGCTCACAAACAGTTCTTTGTACGGCTATGAGTCACAGAGTTTTTGTACGTCTGCAACCAACAGAGCTGTAGTGTATATCTCCAATTTACAAACTAGTGTACCTCTAGGATTCACCGATTTGGTGTACTTCTACGATTCGTAGACTCAGGGTACGCCTGTATCTCACAGACTGGTCTGCAACTCGCACTCCTTTGTGTATGTCTGTAACTAGCAAACGATTTTGCGTGCGTCTGAAGCTCACAGACTACACAGTGAGCATTTGCTGCTCACAGACACTTCTTTGTACGACTGTGACTCACAGACTCTTTGTACGTCTGCAACCAGCAGATGCCGTAGTGCACACTTGCGACTCATATTAGTATATGTTTTGAATCCACAGTCTCGTGCGATTTACAGTCTGATTAGTGTACATTTGTGCCTCGCAAACTAACTAGTGAGCTTTTGCTGCTCACATGCAATTTGTATGGCTGTGACTCACCGACTCCTTGTACATCTGCAACAAGCAGATGCTGTAGTGTATATCTTAGACCCAAAAACTAGTGTACATCTACGATTCACAGACTTGTGCGGTGTACGATGTGCTTAGTGTACATTTACAGCTCGGAATCTTTAGTGTAAGTTTGCAATTTAGAGACTCTTTGTACGGCTGTGATTCACAGACTCTTTGTACGTCTGCACCAGAAGATGCTGTAGTGTATATCTTCAAGTTACAACCAATATACGTCTAGGATTCACAGATTTGGTGTACTTATACGATTCGCAGACTCGTCTGCAACCAGCATTCTTTTGTGTACGTCTGCAACTAACATACCTTTTAGTGTTTGTCAGAAGCTCACAGACTCCATAGTGAGCGCTTGCTGCTCACAAGCACTTCTTCGTACGGCTGTGACTCAAAGATTCTTTGTACATTTGTGATTCACAGATTAGCATACGTCAAAGATTGACAGACTTGTGCCAATTACACTTTGCTTAGTGTACATTTGCGACTCGCGTCCTTTGTATATGTGTGCATTTTTAAAACTCTATGTACGGCTGTACCTCACAGACTCTTTGTACGTCTGCAATTAGCAGATGCTGCAGTATACAATTGCAACTCACAGAATGGTGTACGTTTAGGATTGACAGACTTGTGCCATTTACAATGTGCTTAGTGTACATTTGTTTCGTATTCTTTATTGCATGTTTGCAATTTCGAGACTCCTTGTACGACTGTGACTCACAGACTAATTGTATATCTGCAACCAGCAGATGCTGTAGTGTATATCTGCGACTTACAAACAAGCGTATGTCTAGGATTTACAGATTTAGTGTACGTCTACGGTTGATAGACTCAGAGTACGCCTATGTCTCACAGACTCGTCTGAAATTCACATTTTCTTGTGTACGTCTGCAACTAACAAAACATTTAGTGTTCGCCTGATGTCGACAGACTTCTCATTGAACGTTTGCTGCTTGCAGACATTTCTTTGTACGACCGTGACTCACAGACTATTTGAACGTCTGCATCCTGCAGATGCCGCAGTGTACATTTGCTACTCATATACGTTTTGAATTCACAGACCGGTACGATTTACAATCTGATTCGTCTACATTTGCGACTCGCAGTCTAAGCGTTCATCAGAATCACATAAATACACTAGTGAGCTTTTGCTGCTCAGATGCACCTTGTATGGCGGTAACACACGTCTGCAATAAGCAGATGCTGTAGTGTATACCTGCGACTCACAAAGTAGATTACATCTAGGACTCACAGACGTGTACGGTTTACGATGTGCTTAGTGTACATTTACAGCTTGGAATCTTTAGTGTAAGTTTGCAATTTAGATACTCTTTGTACGGCTGTGATTCACAGACTATCTGTACGTCTGCACCAGAAGATGCTGTAGTGTATATCTTCAAGTTACAACTAATGTACGTCTAGCATTCACAGATTTTGTGTACTTGTACGATTCACAGACTCAAAGTACGCCTGCATCCCACAGACTCGTCTGCAACCCGCATTCTTTTGTGTACGTCTGCAACTATCATACCATTTAGTGTTTGTCAGAAGCTCACAGACTCCATAGTGAACGTTTGCTGCTCACAACCACGTCTTCGTACGGCTGTGACTCAAAGAGTCTTTGTACGTCTGTAATCAGCAGGTGCTGTAGTGTACATTCGCGACTCACAGATTAGCATAAGTCAAGGATTGACAGACTTGTGCCAGTTACACTTTGCTTAGTGTACTTTTGCGACTCGCGTCCTTTGTATATATGTGCAATTTTGAAATCCTTTGTACTTCTGTGCCTCACAGACTTTTTGTACGTCTGTAACCAGCAGATGTTGTAGTGTACATGGGCGACTCGCAGTCTTTACTGTGGTTTTCTTCGAAACTCTTTTGTATTGCTGTGACTCACTGACTCTTTGTACGTCTGCAGTCAGAAGATGTTATAGGGTATATCTGCGACTCACAAACAAGAGTATGACGAGGATTCGTTGATTTGGTGTACGTCTACGATTCACAGGCTCAGTGTACGCTTGAATCCCACAGACTCGTCTGCGATTCGCATTTTTGTTGTGTACGTATGCAACTAACAAAGCATTTGGTGTTCGATCGACACCTACAGGTTCTCAAGTGAGTGTTTGCTGCTAACAGACAGTACTTTGTACAGCTATGACTCACAGAGTCTTTGTATGACTGCAACCAACAGACTCTGTAGTATACATTTGTGACTCACAAAGTAGTGTACGTTTAGGAGTCACAGACTTGTGCGATTTTCCTTCTGTTTAGTGTACATTTGCAATTTGCAGTCTTTAGTGTATGTTTGCAATTTTGGAGAATATTTGTACAGCTGTGACTCACAGACCCTTAGTACGTGTGCGACCAGAAGATGCTGTAGTGTACATTTGCGACTCACAGATTAGTGTACGTATAGGATTTACAGATTTCTGTGTACATGGGCGACCTGCAGTCTTTACTGTGTTTTTACTATCGAGACTCTTTGTACTGTTGTGACTCACAGACTCTGTACGTCTGCATCCAGCAAATGCTGTAGTGTGTATCTGCGACTCACAAACTCGTGCATGACTAGGATTCACAGATTTAGTGTACGTCAACGGTTCACGTCTGTATCTCACAGACTCGTCCGTAATTCGCATTCTATTGTGTACGTCTGCAACTAACAAACCATTTGGTGCACGTTTGAAGATCACAGACTCCATAGTGACTGTTTGCTGCTCACAAGCACTTTGTACGGCTACAACTCACAGAGTCTTTGTACGTCTGCAACAACCAGACGCTGTAGTGTACATTTGCAGCTCACAAACGAGTGTTCGTCTGAGCGGTTTACAATCTACTTAGTGTGCATTTACAGCTCACAATCTTTAGTGTATGTTTGCAATTTTGAGACTCTTTTTAAGGCTGTGACTCACACACTCCCTGCACGTCTGCAACCAACAAATACTGCAGTGTATATGTACAACTCACAAACTAGTGCATGTCTAAGGTTTACAGATTTGGTGTATGTCTACGATTCACAGACTCAGAACACGTTTGTATCCCACAGACTCGTCTGCAACTCGTACTTTTTACTATCTACTTAGTGTACAAGGGCAACTTGGAATCTTTAGTGTGTTTTTAATTTCGAGACTCCTAGTACTGCTGTGACTCACAGACTATTTGTACGTCTGCAGCCAGCAAATGCTGTAGTGTAAATCTGCGCCTCAGAAACTAGTGTATGACTAGGATTCACAGATTTGGTGTACGTCAACGACGTCTGCGCCTCACAAACGTCTGCAATTCGCATTCTATTGTATACATCTGCAACTAACAAACCATTTAGTGCTCATCTAAAGCTCATAGACTCCCTAGTGAGCGTTTGCTGCTCACAGGCACTTTGTACGACTGTAAGTCACAGAGTCTTTGTACGTCTGCAACAAGCAGACGCTGTAGTGTATACCTGCTACTCACAAACGAGTGTTCGTCTAGGATTCACAGTCTTGAGCGATTTACAATCTACTTAGTGTGCATTTACAGCTCACAATCTTTAGTGTACGTTTACAATTTTGAGACTCTTTACGGCTGTGACTCACACACTTTTTGTACGTCTGCAACCAAAATGCTGTAGTGTTTATTTGCAACTCACGAACTAGTGTATGTCTAAAATCTACAGATTTGATGTACGTCTACGGTTCACAGACTCAGAGTACGCCTGCATCCCACAGACTCGTCTGCAACTCGCATTTTTTGTGTATGTATGCAACCAACAAAGCTTTTGGTGTTTGCCTGAAACCCAAAGATTTTCTAGTGAGCGTCTGCTGCTTACAGACAGTTATTTGTACGGCTATGACTCACGGAGCCTTTGTACGTCTGCAACCAACAGAGCTGTAGTGTATATCTCAAACTCACAAACTAGTGTACCTCTGGACTCACAGATTTGGTGTACATCTACGATTCATAGACTCAGGGTACGCCTGTGTCTCACAGACTCGTCTGCAATTTGCACTCCTTTGTGTACGTCTGTATCTAGCAAACTATTTTGTGTGCGTCTGAAGCTCACAGAATACGTAGTGAGCGATTGCTGCTCACAGACACTTCTTTATACGACTGTGACTCACAGACACTTTGTACGTCTGCAACCAGCAGATGTTGTGGTATACGTTTTGAATCCACATACTCGTGCGATTACAGTCTGATTAGTGTACACTTGTGCCTCGCAAACCAACTAGTGAGCCTTTGCTGCGCACATGCAATATGGCGGTGACTCACAGAGTCTTTGTACGTCTGCAACAAGCAGCTGCTGTAGTGTATATCTGCGACTCACAAACTATTGTACATCTAAGATTCACAGACTTGTGTGGTATACGATATGCTTAGTGTACATTTATAGCTCGGAATCTTTAGTGTATGTTTGCAATTTACAGACTCTTTGTACAAATGTGACTCACAGACCCTTTGTACGTCTGCAACCAAAAACTACAACAAATGTACGTCTAGAATTCACAGATTTGGGGTACTTTTACGATAAGATACCATTTAGTGTTTGTCAGAAGCTCACAGACTCCATAGTGAGCGTTTGCTGCTCACATGCAGTTCTTCGTGCGGCTGTGACTCAAAGAGTCTTTGTACGTCTGTAATCAGCAGGTGCTGTAGTGTACATTTGTGACTCACAGATTAGCATACATCAAGAATCGACACACTTGTGGAAATTACACTCTGCTTAGTGTACATTTGCGGCTCGTAGTTCAACTTCAAAACCCTTTTTGCGGCTGTACCTCACAGACTCTTTGTACGTCTGCAATCAGCAGATGCTGTAGTGTACAATTGCAACTCACAGAATGGTGTACGTTTAGGATTCACAGACGTGTGCGATTTACAATGTGTTTAGTGTACATTTGAGCTCGTAGTCTTTATTGTACGGCTGTGACTCACAGACCAATTGTATATCTGCAACCAGCAGTTGCTGTAGTGTATATCTGCGACTTACAAACAAGCGTATGTCTAGGATTTACAGATTTAGTGTACGTCTACGATTCATAGACTCAGAGTACGCCTATGTCTCACAGACTCGTCTGAAATTCATATTTTTTAGTGTACGTATGCAACTAACAAACTTTTCCTAATCCGGACTAGTAAGCATTCCTGTGCGATTCGATGGAGAGCTGCTCTGAAAATTGTGAAAACGAGACAGTTTCGTAGAATTTCTTCTTAAAAGTTTCAGTTTATTCTACTCCGGGCGATTTCAGAGTTTTTGTGTGCTTTTTGTTTTAAAAAAGGCTCCGAGAATCGTGAAAAATAACGTTTAAAATAAGAGTTTTATAGTATTTTTGCTCAAGAGTTTCCTTTTTTCTACTAATCCGGACGATTTTCAACTTTTACTTCGCTAGTCATGAACAATCTGCTTCGAACCATTCGGGATGTCAATTTTATACCCACCACTGCAGTGCAAAAGAATCACCTCATGGCAAACTTTCTTAAGTTTGCAGTATGTCTTCCTATCTGATAGCATAGGTGATAGATTTCTTATGAAAGAAGTGTTTGTGACCTGCAAAAATGTCCAAAATAAGGTCTAGGGCATGAGCCATCACCAGTTTTATAGTGCCCCTTTATCGAAGAGTAGGAGAGGATTAAGCCAGAGAAGCAGCCGTTCTCCAGTTGGAACCAGCAACCTAAAGATCTTCAGGTAACCGTTATGACCAGTTTCTTCAAAGGCAAGTGGCATTATTTCTCAAGGTTACTGAGATTACAGTTAATTTTGACCTATTACCCTTTATCAACGCTTCCTTCTCGCAAAAAGTGTTAATTTTTGAATAAAGTGACCTTGGGTCAAGGTTGCTTTTGATGTGATTGCGGAAGTATACAAAACCTTGTTATGTAAGATATTTAGCAGCTAGAAAAAACAAGCTACAAGGAGCAAGAAATACGTCCTCTGTGCTCAGAGATTTTTTCCCATTGCGGTACTTTTCCCAAGCTGCAAGTCACCATAAGGCAAGCACGTTTCAATTATTTTTCAATAGATAATCAAATCTTTTTCATAAAGGATTAGAGTCGGTCAACTATAAGTAGTTCAACTGTTGATAAAATGCAGAAAACTGTTCGTAGATCTACATTTTCAAAGGTAAGTTTGTTCGCTCATTACCAAAAAATTATTATAAATTGGTTCTTCGATTTTTGTGATTCACCTACGTGCCGAAAACCATTCCAGAAGTGAATTCTGCCACGACACACTTAGAGGAGCTTGTCTTCATTTTCAGGTGGTCGCTGAATATCACCGCCGACTACTTGGAAATGAAGAAAAGCTCTTAGAAAACGTCTGCGAAAGTCATGGATGCATTTCGAAGAAAAACACTTCACCTTCAAGTGGTCAATCAACCACTTAGTACCTTCCAAACGACGGTCATATCTAAACTGTAATTAGTCAAAACAAACAAGTTCAAGAAGATCTCAACCAATGTCAATGTCGATAACGCCGACAAGTTCTTCTAAAACGTAAAAGTCATAACTAACCTGGAGTCGTAAAAATCTTCTTCAAATGGTGGAGCAACGCTCGGTTATTTGAGCATGTGGAGTAGTTTCTTCAACGCTTCTGTAGGAGACGATGTCTAAGGTGAATTTGGCAATGGCACAATTAGAAGAATTCGTTGTTATCTTCAGGTGGTCACCGAACTCTTTCGCAGACAACCTGGAAGTGAGGAACAGTTCCATGAAGATTTTGAAGATCTCATCCAATGACAAGTCAGTCACATCGCATTTTGGGAAAACAACATTGTCTTTCAGGTGGTCGGTAGCGCAAACATCGACCGTTTCAGATAAAGTACAAAGTTCTTGGTCTTCTTTTGTAGGTCTAATCTGAAGTGGAGTCGTTCTGGCATGGAACTTCGTTTTTCGGTGGTCGTTGAACATCGCCACCTAATCCTGGGAGTGAGAAACGGCTCTTGGGAAACGTCTGTGAAGGTCATGGTAAAAGTGGACGCATTTTGAAGAAACACTTTTCGCCTTCAAGTGGTCAACAAACACTCTGGCCGTCCACTAAAGCATTAGGAGCAGTTCTTCTAAAACAACGACGATAATTTCTAAACTGCAGTAAGTTCGGTCATGTAGCCACCTCACGCTATCACCGACCACCTGGTAATGGGAAACAGCTCGGTGGAAATGTCGTAGAACTCATCCAAATTGGAGTCAGACACGTAACCTTTCGAGGAAATAACCTTCCCTTCAGGTGGTTAATGGACACTACTTTCAACCGTTTCAGAATGAAGATTGAAGATGTGCTTCTTTCGTAAACCTTATCTAAAGTAGATTCTGGTTTTGGAGTCGTTTTGGCACGACCCATTTACAGGAACGTGGTCTTTATCTTTAGTGGTCGCTGAACATCAACGCCGACCACTTGGGGATGATGATCAGTTCTTGCAAAACGTCTACGAATGGCATAACGGAAGTAGGTGCATTTCGAAAAACACCCTTGAACTTTAAGTGGTCGACGAATTCCAACGCGGACCACTAAATCGCTAGGAACTTTTTAAACGTTGATTTTGAGGAAATAATCTTCCCGTTCGGGTGGTCGATAACGCTACCCCCAACCGTTTCAGATTGAAGATTGTAGATTGTAGATATCTGAAACGGATTCTGGTTTGGAATCGTTCTGGAACGACGCATTTACAAAAACCTGTTTTTAACTTAGGTGGTCTGAACATCATCGCCGACCACCTGGGAATGGGGAATAGCTTTTGACAAACGTCTGTGTAGTTTGTAGCAGGAGTGACCGCATTTTGAGGAAGTACTTTGCATCTTCAAGTGATAAATGAACACTCAGGGGCTCCTCCAAATCGAGACGAACAGTTTCGCAAAAATGTCGAAGATCTCATCGAAGGTGGAATCAGTCACGTCGCATTTCGAGGAAATAACTTTAACCATTTCCTTCAGGTGGTCGAGAACGCTACAGTCAATCGTTTCAGATTGAAGATGAGATTACTTTGTAGTGTAGCGATTTCTTCTATGGAGTCGTTCTGGCACGACGCATTTTGAGGAACTTAGTCTGCGCCTTCAGATGGTCGCTGAATATCATGGCCGACCACTTGGGAACGAAGAACAGTTCTTGGAAAACGCCTTTAAAGGACATAGCAAGAGAAACACCGTTCCCTTTCAAGTGTTCAATGAACCCTTAGCGCCAACCAGTAAGGAGTTCTTCTAAAACGAAGAAGATCATATCTAAACGGCGGTCAGTCAAGACTAAGAATTCCCCGAAAACGTCGAAGATCTCATTCAAAGGGGACAGGTAGCTTTTTGAGAAAATAACCTTTTTCTTCAGCTGGTCGCCAACATTGCCGTCTACCGTTTCAGATTGAAGACGAGGTCCTTGATGTGCTCCTTTTTTAGATATCTGAATGGAGGTTTGGATTCGTTCCAGCACGACGCATTTGCAAGGTGGTCGCTGAACGTTACAGCCGACCACCTGGGAATGAAGAACAGCTCGGCGGAAACGTCGTACAACTCATCCAAAGTGGAGCTAGTCACGTCGATTTTGAGGAAATAACCTTCTCTATCCAGGTGGTCGTTAACTGTTTCTGATTGTAGACGAGGTTCTTGATGTGCTTCTTTTGTGGTTTGAAGTTGTTCCGGCGCGACGTATTTAAAGGAACTTGTTTTCATCTTCAAGTGGTCGTTGAAGATAACCCTCGACCAACTGAGGATGAGGAGAAGATTTTTGAAGGCGACTGAGAAAGTCTTAGTGAAAGGGGACGTATTTCGAGGAAACACTCTTCACAGTCAAGTTGTCAATGAACACCATCGCCGATCACTAAGGCAATAGGGGCAATTCTTCCCAAACGACGAAAGTAATATCTTAAGTGGAGTCAGTCGAGACAAACAATTCCACGAAGACGTGGGAATGAGAAACAGCTCGGTGGTAACGTCGTACAACTGATTTAAAGTGGAATGGGTCACGCCGAATTTAAAGAATCAACCTGCTCCCTTCAGGTAGTCGTAGCCGTTTTTGATTGTAGGCGAGGTTCTAGATGTGCTTCTTTTGTGGACCTTATCTAAAGTGGAATCTGGTTTGGAGTTTTTCTGACACGACACATCTTCATCTTCAAGTGATCGATGAAGATTACCCTCGACCTACTGGGGATGAGGAGCAGCTCTTTGAAGGCGACTGCGAAAGTCTTAGTAGAAGAGGACGTATTTCGAGGAAACACTCTTCACAGTCAAGTTGTCAATGAACACCATCGTCGATCACTAAGGCAATAGGGGCAATTCTTCCCAAACGACGGTGAGTCTAGACGAACAATTACACGAAAACGTCGAAGACGCCATCCAATCTGGAATCAGTCACGTCGCATTTCGAGGAAATAGCCTTCCCGTTCAGGTGGTGGATAACACTACCGTAAACCGTTTCAAATTGATGACGAGGTTTTTGTTATTCCACTTTTGTAGACCTTATCTGAAGTGGAATCTGGTTTGGAGTCGTTCCGGCAGGACGCTTCTACAGTAACTTATCTTTATCTTCAAATGGTCGCTGAACATCGCCGCCAAGCGCGAAGAATGAAGAACAGCTTTTGGAAAACGTCTGTGAAGATCATAGCGGGAGTAGACGCATTTCAAAGAAACACCTTTATCTTCAAATGGGCAATGAACACTAAGGAACGACATGGCCGTCAGTTGAGACAAACTATTCCACGAAAACGTGGAACATCTTATCCGGTGTGGAGTCTGTCACGTCGCATTTCGGAAAACCCGTCTTCTCCTTTAGGTAGTCGGTAACGCTGGAATCGGCCGTTTCAGATTGAAGACAAGGTTTAGAATATCTTTCGCTTATAAATCTTATCTGAAGCGGATTCTTATTTGAAGTTGTTCTGGCACGACACATTTAGAGAAACTGCCTTCTTCTTCAGGTGCAGTTCTTCTAAAACAACGAAGATAATTTCTAAACTGCAGTAAGTTCGGTCATGTAGCCACCTCACGCTATCACCGACCACCTGGTAATGGAGAACAGCTCGGCGAAAATGTCGTAGAACTAATCCAACTTGGAGTGAGTCACGTCGCTTTCGAAGAAACAATCTTCCCGGTCAGGTGGTCGATAACGCTACCCCCAACCATTTCAAATTGAAGATTGTAGTTTGTAGACCTTATCTGAAACGGATTCTGGTTTGAAATCGTTCTGGAACGACACACTTACAGGAACTTATCTTCATCCTTAGGTAGTCGTTGAACATTACCGCCGACCACCTGGGAATAAAGAAAAGCTTTTGACAAACGTCTGTGGAGTTCGTAGCAGGAGTGGCCGCAAATGTTGAAGATCTCATCGAATGTGGAATCAGTCACATTGCATTTCGAAGAAATGACCTTAACCATTTCCTTCAGGTGTTCGATAACGCTGCAGTCAACCGTTTCGGATTGAAGATGAGATTTTTTTGTAGTGTAACGGTTTCTTCTTTGGAGTTGGTCTGGCACGACGCATTTTGAGGAACTTCGTCTGCGCCTTCAGATGGTCGCTGAATATCATGGCCGACCACCTGGGAATAAAGAACGGTTCTTGGGAAACGCCTTTAAAGGTCATGGCAGGAGTGGACGCAATTCAAGGACACGCTTTACCTTCAAGTGTTCAGTAAACTCTATCGCCGATCAACAAAGGAGTTTTCCAGAACGAAGAAGGTCACATCTAAACTGCAGTCAGTCGAAACGAATAATTCCACGAAAACGTCGAAGATCTCATTCAATGAGTAGCCTTTTGAGGAAATATCTTTCTTCAGGTGGTCGATAGCACTACCGTCATCTGTTTCAGGTTGAAAACGGAGTTATCAATTGGCTTTTGTAAACATTATCTAAAGTGGATTCTGGTTTTGGAGTCGATATGGCACGAAGCATTTACAGAAACTTGTCTTCATTTTTAGGTGGACGCTGAACATCAACACCGACCTCCTGTGAATGAGGAAGAGTACTTTCTAAACGGCTATAAATTTCCTAGCAAAGTGTACGGGTTAAAGAATCTTCAAAGGATCTATCAACATTTTCTTAGACAACTTGAGCATGATTCCTTTTGTAGACCACGTCCAATGTGGAATTTGCTACAACATATTTAGAAGAACTCATAACTGAACGCTATCGCCGACTACCTGGGCGAAATCAACAGTTCCGAGAAATCATTGAAGATTTCATTCAATGTGGAGTCAGTCACGTCACATTTCGAGGAAATAACCTTCTTCTTCAGGTGGTCGATACCATAATCATCAACCATTTACGATTGAGGGCAAAGTTCTTGATATGCTTCTTTTGTAGACGTTATCTAAAGTGGAGTTGTTAGGGCACGACGCATGTGGAGGAACTTATTTTCATTTTCAGGTGATCGCTAAACATCTTTGCCGACAATTTAGGAATGAAACAGCTCTTGAAAACGCCTGTGAAGGCCATAGCAAAAGTCAATACATTTCGAGGAATCACTTCATCTTCAAGTGGTCAATGAAGACTCCCGCCGACCACTATTGCATTAGGAGCAATTCTCCTAAAACAACGAAGATCATATCTAAACTGGAATCAGTATAGATAAACAATTCTACGAAAACGTCGAAGATCTCATCCAATGTGGAATCAGTCACGTTACACTCAAAGAATCAACCTTCCAGTTCAAGTTGTCAATAACACTACCGTTTCAGATTGAAGACGAGGTTCTTGATGTGCTTGATTTGTAGACCTGATCTGAAGTGGAGTCGTTCTGCACGACGCATTTAGAGGAGCTAATCTTCACCTTCAGGTGGTGACTGCACATCTCCACCACTCACCGGGGAATGAAGAAGCTTTTGGAATGAGAAGGTCATAGGAAGAGTGGACGCATTTCGAGGAAACACCCTTTACCTTCAAGTGGTCAATGAACACTACCGACGATCACATAAGGAGCAGTTCTTCTAAAACGACGAAGGTCATATCGAAACTGCGATCAGTCGAAACGAACAATTCCACGAAAACGTCGAAGATCTTATCCAATGTGAAATCAGTCACTTCGCAGAACAGTTCTTGAAAAAAGTTTGTAAACGTAGAGCAAGAGTGGACGTATTTCAGGGAAGCACTCTTCAACTTCATCTGCTTAATGTACTCTATTGTCTATCATGACCTTAGAAACTGCTCTTGTATAACGCCGAAGGTCCTACCTAAATTGGAGGTGATAGAGAAAATCTTCTTCATCAAATGAGTTTTCAATACTTTCACAGGCATCAGAGCTTTAGGGGTAGTTGCCTCAACGCTTCTGTTGAAGACCATGCTACGATTTATTTAAAGGAACTCGTTTTCTCATGTGGTTACCCAAGACCTTCATCGATCACCTGGGAATGAAGAACAGGTCGGCAAAAACGTCGTAGGCTTCAACTGAAGTGGAGTCACCTTTTGAAAAAATAACCTTCCCTTTTAAGTGGTTGATGGACACTATCGTCGACCGTTCTAGACTCAGGACACGGCTTCTGATATGCTTTTATTTGAAGTGGATTCTGGTTTGGAGCACGGCACATTTAGAGGAACTTAATCTTCTTCTTCAGGTGGTCACTGAACATCATCGCTGACCACCTGGGAATTATGGCCACTTCTTGGAAAATGTCTATTAATGTCTTAGTAGAAACAGACGCATGGAAAGCAGTTCCTCAAAGTGGTCGAAGATATCATCCAAATGGAATGTCACGTCGCATTTCGAGGAAAATCTGCTTCTACAAACACTTTCGTTAACGCTTCTGTTCAAGACGTCTGATGTGGATTTTGTCACCATACATTTAGAAAAACGAGTTTTCATCTTCAGGTGGTCTCCAAATGCTACCGCCGACCGCCTGAAAATGAAGTGCAGTTCCTAGAAAACATGGGAGATCACATCCAAAGTGGAGTCAATCAAGTCGCATTCCTTCAGGTGATTGACAACACTGCCGTCGGCGGTTTCACATTGAGGACAAGGTTCTTGGTATTCTTCCTCATCTGAATTTTGGGTTGAAAGTCTACAATCGGTTAGCGACCACCATCATCGACTGGCTTCCTGAAACACCTCTATTGAAGGACACGTTTGGAGTCAATTTTGGCATTATGCAATTAGAGGAAACTGTTTTTATCTCAAATAGCCGCTAAACGGATACACGTTGAAAACGAGGAATATTTCGAGGTTTATGAAAAAGTGGAGTTATTACGATACATTTCGAAGAACCGCTTCTTATCTTCAAGTAGTTGATGGACACCATCGTCGACTACCTGACCAGAAAGAACAGTTTCTCCAAAACCCCGAGGGTCATATCCATAGCGTCAGTCACATCGAATGCGAAGTGGTTTCCTCAACGCTGTCCTTGAAGTCGATGTCTGAAGCGGATTTTGGAAAGTCTCATTTAGAAAAATTAGTTTTCATCTATAGTTGGTTGTCCAACGCTATCGACGACCAACTGAGGATGAGCAAGAGTTCCCGAAAACGTCGAAAGTCAGATACAAGGTGGGGTCAGTCACGTCGCATTTCAAGGAAATAACATTTAGAGGAACTTAGTCTTCTTTTTCAGGTGGTCACTGAACATCATCACTGACCACCTGAAAATTATGATCAGTTCTTGGAAAAGTTCTAAAAATGTCTTAGCAGAAGCGGACGCATTTCGGGGAAACATGCATGAAAAGCAATTTCTCAAAGTGGTCAAAAATCATATCCAAACTGGAATAAGTCGCGTTGCATTACGAGGAAGATCTGCTTCTTCAATTGGTCTACAAACACTTTTGTCAACGCTTCTGTTGAAGACAACGTCTTATGTAGATTTTGGCACCACACATTTAGCAACCACCGACCACCTGAAAATGAAGAACAGTTGCTCGAAAACGGCGAAGGTTACATGCAAAGTGGAGTTAACCACGTCGTATTTCTTCAGGTCTTCGATAGCACTGCCGTCGGCGGTTTCACATTGAGGACTTGGTATTTTTCCTCATCTGAATTTTGGTTTGAAGATCTACAATCGGTCAGCGACCACCATCACCGACTGGTTTCCTGAAACACCTCTATTGAAGGTCACGTTTGGAGTCGATTTTGGCACTACATATTTAGAGGAACCTGTTTTTTCTCAAGTAGCCGCTAATCGTCATCGCATACACGTTGAGAGTGAGGAATATTTTGACGAAAGGATCTGTAAATGTTTATGCAAAGTGGAGTCACCCACGACACATTTCGAGGACCCACTTCTAATCTTCAGGTAGTTGATGGACGCCATCGTCGACTACCTAAACAGAAAGAACAGTTTCTCCAAAACACCAAAGGGCATGTCCAAACTGGAGCCAGTCACATCGTATGTGAAGTGGTTTCCTCAACGCTTTTCTTGAAATCGATGTCTGAAGTGGATTTTGCAGAGACACATTTAGAAAAGCTCATTTTCATGTTTAGGTGGTCGCCCACGCTATCGACGACCACCAAAGGATGAGCAAGAGTTTCCCGAAAACGTCGAAAGTCAGATACAAGGTGGGGTTTGTCACATCGCATTTCGAGGAAATAACATTTAGAAGAACTTAGTCTTTTTTTTCAAGTGGTCACTGAACATCATCACTGAACACCTGGAAATTGTGATCAGTTCTTGGAAAAGGTCAATGACTGTCTTAGCAGAAGCAGACGCATTTTGGGAAAACACTTACGCATGAAAAGCAGTTCCTCGAAGTGTTCGGCGATCATATCCAAAAGGAATAAGCCACCTCGTATTTCGAGGAAAATCTGCTTCTTCAATTGGTCTACAAACCCTTTCGTCAACGCTTCTGTTCAAGACAACGTGGATGTGGATTTTGGCACCACACATTTAGAGGAACTAGTTTTCATCTTCAGGTGGTGGCGGAATGTAACCGCCGACCACCCGAAAATAAAGAACTGTTCCTCGAATACGTTGCAAGTCACATCCAAAGTGGAGTCAATCACGTCGCATTTTTTCGGGTCTTCGATAGCACTGCCGTCGGCGGTTTCACATTGAGGACTTGGTATTCTTCCTCATCTGAATTTTGGTTTAACAGTCTACGATCGGTCAGCGACCACCATTACCGACTGGTTCCCTGAAACACCTCTATTGAAGATAACGTTTGGAGTCGATTTTGGCATTTAGAGGAACCTGTTTTTTTTCTCAAGTAGCCGCTAAACGTCATCGTATACGCGTTGAGAGTGAGGAATATTTTGAAGAAGCCCTCCTTGAAGATGATAGTAGATGTGGAGTCGTAACAACGAATTTAGAATCTCTCATTTTAAAGTGGTCAATAAATTTAGAGGTCTGCAAACAGTCAGCGAACACCATCGCCTATTGGATTTAACATATTGAGAAAAATCTGCTTTCGTCTTCAAACGGTTGCTGAACGTCATCGCCCATCACCTGCGAAAGAGGAACAGTTTGTGAAAACCGTCTGTGGAAGTTATACCGCTAGTGAAATCACCCACGACGCTTTTCGAGTAAACGCTACTCATCTTCGGGCAGTTGATGAACACTATCGTAGACCACTTGAGCAGCAGGAAGAGTTCCTCTAAAACGCCCAGGATCATATCCAAAATGGAGTCAGTTACATCACATTTCAAAGAAAGCCTCTTTTTCAAGTGGTCTATAACGTTTTCGTCGACTATTTGAGCACGAAGAGCCGTTTCCTCAAAGCATCGGTTGAAGGTGATGTCTGAAGTGGATTTTGCCATCACAAATTTATAGGAACCCGTTCTCAAATTCAGGTGTTCGCCGAACGCAAACAGCGACAACCTGGGAATGAAGAAACGACTCCTCGAAAATGTTGGTCGCCCCATTTCGAGTAAATAACCTTCTTCTTCTTCAGGTGGTTGAGTTATCGTCGACCATTTGAGAAAGAAGACGAGCTTTTTGAAAGGCTTCTTCCGCAAATCTTCTCTGAAGGAGATTCTGGTTTGGGGGCAACAAGCGGTTAACAAGCGCCACCGCTGACACCCTGAAGATGAGGTTAGCTTCCTTGTTGGAGGTCACACTTAGAGTTGTTCCGGCACGATGTATTAAAGAAATTTGTGGCCGTTGAACGTCATCGCCGATTACTTGAGAGAAGGAATAATTCGAGGAGAGTGTTTATGAGTGGAATTGCCACAAGCGTTTCGAGAAAACACTCCTCGACCTTGTTGGCTATTTGAGCATGAAGAGGAGTTGCCATCCACATGTCGAGAAGGATATCTTCTTCTTCAGGTGGTTAGGTGGTCGATAACGCCAACATCAACCCTCTGAAAATGAAGACGTCTCTTGAGAAGTTTATCTGAATTGGAGAATGATATGTGAGGTTTAAAGGAGATTGCTTTTATTTTCAAGCGGTCAGCGAACACCTTCGCGAGCAGGCTGAAGATAGGAACAGGTTCTTTGAAACACCCTTGTTCAAGGCCGCATTGGAATTGATACCAATACGCCAACCGTTGAAAGTGAGGACAAGTTCCTATTGAAGTCACGTCTGAAATAGACCCGGCTTTGACGTATTCAAAGAATTTAATGCTGCCGATCGACCATCTGTGTCGAAGAAACGCAACGTCATCTTCAGATAATCGGCCAACACTATCGTTGACCGTGCGACATTGAGGATTAGTTCTTTGATACGCGTTTGTTAAAGTCAGCTCCGACACAACCGATTTTGAGGCACTCAAGAGACTGACAATCACTATCGCTAGTCGCCTGAAAATGAAGACGGGTTCCTTGTAGCGCCTCCATTGAAGGCCACATTTGGAGTTGATTCCAGTACGACACATAGGAACTGTCGCCGATCGTTGAAGATGAGGACAAGTTCTTATAGAAGCCACATGTAAAGTGGACTCTGCTTAGACGCGGTCGGCCGATCGTCTATGTGAAAGAAACGCTATTTAATCTTCAGATAATCGGCCAACGCTATCGTTGAACGTGCCACAATGAGGATTAGTTCCGTGATACGCTTTTGTTAAAGTGAGTACTAGCAGGACGCATTTTAAGGCACGTAGGTGACTAACGATCACTATCGCAGACGGCCTGAAGCGCCCCTATTGAAGGCCACATTTGGAGTCGATACCAGTACGACACTTAGGAACCATCGGCGAGCGTTGATGATGACGGCAAGTTCCTATTGGAGCCACTTCTAAAGTGGACTCTGCTTTGACGCATTCAAGGAGATTTTACGCGGACGGCAAACCATATGAGATGAGAAAGAGCATGGAAGAAACGTTACTCATCTTCAGATAATCGACCAACACTATCGTTGACCGTGTGATATTGAGGATCAGTTTCTTGATACGCCTTTGTCTAAGTGAACTGTGAAACAAAATATTTTGAGACACTTAGGTGACTAACAGTCACTATCGCAGACCGCCTAAAGGTAAGGATGGGTTCCTTGAAGCGCCCCTATTAAGACCACATTTGGAGTCGATACCAGTACGACACATAGGAGCCCTCACTGAGCGTTGATGATGAAGAGTTGCTATCGGACCCGAGTTGGAAGTGGACTCTACTTTGACGCATTCAAAAAAATTTTTACGTGGCCGGCTGACCGTCTGAGATGAAAACGAGTGTAGGAGAAACACCACTTTATCTTCAGGTAATCGGTCAAACTCCTGTTGACCGTGTGATATTGAGGATCAGTTCCTTGTTACGCGTTTGTTAACGTGAATTCTGACACGACGCAGCGCGCCTGAATTGAGGACGGGTTCCTTGAAGCATCGCTGTTGAAGACCACATTTGGAGTTGATACCAGTACCACACATAGGAACTCTCGCCGAGCGTTGATGATGAAGACAAGTTCTTATTGAGGCCACATCTGAAGTGGACTCTGCTTTGACGCATCCAAAAAATTTTTAAGCGACCGGCCTAACATCTGCGTGGAAGAAACGTCACTTCGTCTTCAGATAATCGGCCAATACTATCGTTGACGGTGTCACTTTGAGGATCAGTTCCTTGATACGTCTTTGTGAAAATAAATTCTGAC
This sequence comes from Platerodrilus igneus, assembly GCA_036346225.1. Taxonomy (NCBI): domain Eukaryota; kingdom Metazoa; phylum Arthropoda; class Insecta; order Coleoptera; family Lycidae; genus Platerodrilus; species Platerodrilus igneus. The sequence goes on along the minus strand of JARFIW010000549.1, from coordinate 3,916,722 downwards.
AGGACGCATTTTGAGGCGCTGAGGTGACTCACAATCGCTTTGGAAAAACGCATGAAGATCAGGGCGGGTTTACTAAAGCGTCCTAATTGGCCATAGTTGGATTAGGTTCCAGTTGGACACATTGGAACTATCGCCGAGCGTTGAGGATTAGGACAAGCTTCCATTGAGACCACAATCGAACTAGTCTTTGTTTGACGCATTCAAAGAATTTTTACGCGACCGGTCAAACGTCTGCGTGGAGAACCCGCCACTTCATTTACGGGTAATCGGCCAACACTAACGTTGACTGTGTCATATTGAGGAGCAGTTCTTTGGTACGCCTTTGTCAAAGTAAATTCTAACTGCATACAGTTTGAGGCACTTAGGTGACTCACGATCACTATAGCAGACCGCCTGAAGATGAGGGCGGGTACGTTGAAGCGCCCTAATTGAAGGTCACGCTTGGATTTGGTTCCAGTACGGCAGATAGAAACTATGGCCGAGCGTTGGCAAGTAAGAAAAGTTCCTATTGAGGCCACAACTGAAGTGGACTCTGCTTTGGCGCGTCCAAAGAATTTTTACGCGGGCGGTCGAACGTCTGCGTGAAAGAAACGACACTTTATCTTCAGATAATCGACCAACGCTATCGTTGACCGTGTCACATTGAGAATCGGTTCATGGATACGCCTTTGTCAAAGTGAATTCTGGACAGGACGCATTTTGAGGCACTTAGGTGACTCGCGAGCTCTATAGCAGACCGCCTGAAGATGAGGGCGGTTACGTTGAAGCGCCCTAATTGAAGGTCACGCTTGGATTTGGTTCCAGTACGACAGATAGAAACTATGGCCGAGCGTTGGCGATTAAGAGAAGCTTCGGGTGAGGCCACATCTGAAGTGGACTCTGCTTTGGCGCGTCCAAAAAATTTTTACGCGGCCGCTCGAACGTCTGCGTGGAAGAAACGACACTTCCTTTTCAGATAATCGACCAACGCTATCGTTGACCGTGTCTCATTGAGGATCGGTTTATGGATACGCTTTTGTCGCAATTTGAGGCACTCAGGTGACTCACAATCGCTATCACAAACTACCTGAAGACGATGAAGCCTTCCCCGAAACACGTCCCTCTGCTGAAGGTTAACTAAACGCTTTCTTTGTTTCAGTATGCAACGCCTCCTATTCTTGGTAGCAGCAACGGCTGCAATTTCCAACGCTGCACCGCCATGCCAAAACCGTCCCGAAGCCTGTAGCTGCGAAACTGGCGCAGTCGTCTATTCCGGCGGACCTGGAAACTGCACAGCATCTTGCCAAGTAGGCAAAGCACTTCTACCTTGCGAACAACCCCAACTCCTTGCAAAATCCCCCTCCAAGGCCAAACACTCCAACTGCAACGAGTGTAAGATTGGAAAACCGTTTTGGACAAGCACATCAGGAAAAACCAACCTAAATTGCAGAGTCGGCGATATGATACTTACTTGCGAACAAGCTCAGGGATCTATAATTAACTCGTGCGAGGACAGACTAGCACCGTGCAAATGTAAGATTGGAAATCCATTTTGGATCGGTGAACCTGATAATTGTCGTTTTGCGTGCAAGGTGGGCGACATGCTGTTAACGTGCGAACAAGCTGAAGGTTTTGTAAAACCAAGGTGTGAAGATGAGCCGCAGCCTTGTAAGTGCAAGGTGGGGGAACCAGATTGGTTTGGAGAACCTGGAAATTGCCTTTTTGGTTGTAGAATTGGCGATGAAATATTTCCATGCGAAGACTCGATTGTTCGTGCTTAGTTCTTGGCTCTTAGAACAAATCTTTAGTAATTAGTACTTAGTTTTTGGTTCTGAGCACAAATCCTTAATAATTAGTACTTAATTTTTGGTTCTCAGTACAAATCTTTAGTTCTTAGTACTTAGAACAAATCCTTAGCAATTAGTACTTAGCTTTTTGTTCTCAATCTAAATCCTTGGTTCTTAGTACTTAGTCTTTGGTACTTGGTTCACAGTTAGTTAGTTAATTCGTAGAACTTAGTTTCCAGTCCGAATTGTAGTCTATAGCACTTAGTTATTTGTAAGAAACCTTGGTTTTTAGTTCTTAGTGCGAATCTAAAGTTCTCGTACTTCTTAGTTTTCAGCAACAACTAGACCTTAGCACCTAGTTCTTAAAACAAATCCTTAGTTCTTGGCACTTAGTTATTAGTTCCGAGCTCAAATCCTTAGTTTTTAGCAGTTAGTTCTTAGTGCAGGTCCTTAATTCTGCGTGCTTAGTTTTTTAGTTCCTAGCGTAAATATTGCGCCCTGCAGTTCGTAGTCGCAGAAGAAATCTTTAGTTCTTTCTCCTTTCTTTTCAGCGTAAACCCCTAGTCCACGGTATTTTGTCCTTAGTTCCTACCGTGAATCTTATCTAAAGAAGCTAAATATGAAGAACTAAGGATTTACACTGAGAACTAGGTAAGGACTAAAGGTTTGTTCTGTGAACTAATTAGTACAAGAACTTACGATTTGCGCTAGCAACTAAAAACTAAGCACAAGGAACTGAGGACTTGTACTAAGAACTAAGTAAGTCCTAAAAACTGTTACTTGTAAAATTTTAATAAATAAAAATATCTTGAAGTTGATTTGATACTTTCACAAACCGGTATAGGTTTGACAGCATAAGGCGAGTGGAGGGGGCTTGCCACTATCCAAATCCACTGCATCACTTCCAAAAGACTCCGGACTAAAACACACAGAAAGAATCCAGGATAAGAGACCAACTTTGCACACCTCACACTTCAAAATACCTAAGGGTGTTCAGTTCACCGCCGGAAACGAAAGCATATTTTTCTTTAGCCAGTCAGTTCACATCAGATCGCTAACAGCCAAGAGGAAATCAAGTTACTGACCGGAAAAAGGCGCCTAATTTAAAAGTAAGGTTATAATAAACGACCCATAGAAGTTTAATTCTAAAAGGAATTGAGACGTACTAACATGATACCTAACAGAACTTAGTTCTTAGTTCTCAATAAGAATTTTTAGTTTGGAAAACTTAGTTCTTAGTACAAAACCTTAGTTAATTCTAAGTGCGGACGTTCAATTCACCAAGGTCTTAATTTTTCGAAGAAATCTTTAGTTCTGAATACTTAGTTTCCGGTAAAATTCTTAGTTTAAACATTGAGTTCTTGGTACTTAGTTTTTCGCTCTTAAAGCGAACTTTTAACACTAAATGCTTAGTTCTGAGTACAAATCCTTGGTTTTTGCGCAAATCTTTTAGTACTTAGTTTTTTCAGCGTGCATCTTTAGCACCTAGTACTTCGTTCTTAGCACAGATACTTAGTTCTTGGTGCTTAGTTGCTAGTTCTTATTGTAAATCCTTAGTTTTTGGTAATTAACGACCTATAGAAGTTTAATTATAAAAAAGAATTGAGATGTACCAACATGCTACCTAACAGTACTTAGTTCTTAGTTCTCAATAAGAATTTTTAGTTCGGAAAACTTAGTTCCTACTACAAAACCTTAGTTAATTCTAAGTGCGGACGTTCAATTCACCAAGGTCTTAATTTTTCGAAGAAATCTTTAGTTCTGAATACTTAGTTCTCGGTAAAATTCTTAGTTTGAACATTGTGTTCTTTGCACTTAGTTCTTAGCTCTTAGCACGAACTTTTAACACTAAATACTTAGTTCTCAGTACAAATCCTTGGTTTTCGTGCAAATCTCTTAGTACTTAGTTTTTTCAGCGTGCATCTTTAGCACCTAGTACTTCGTTCTTAGCACAAATGCTTAGTTCTTGGTGCTCAGTTGTTAGTTCTTAATGTAAATCCCTAGTTCTTGGTAATTAACGAGCTATAGAAGTTTAATTATAAAAAGGAATTGAGACGTACCAACATGATACCTAACAGTACTTAGTTCTTAGTTATCAATACGAATTTTTAGTTTGGAAACTTAGTTCCTAGTACAAACCCCTAGTTAATTTTTAGTGCGGACGTTCAATTCACCAAGGTTTTAATTCTTCGAAGAAATCCTTAGTTCTAAGTACTTAGTTCCCGGTTAAATTCTTAATTTGAACATTGAGTTCTGTTTACTTAGTTCTTAGTTCTCAGCACGAACTTTTAACACTAAATACAGAATTCTCAGTACAAATTCTTGGTTTTTCGTGCAAATCTTTTAGTACTTAGTTTTTTCAGCGTGCATCTTTAGCACCTAGTACTTCGTTCTTAGCACAGATGCTTAGTTCTTGGTGCTCAATTATTAGTTCTTAATGCAAATTACTAGTTTTTGGTAATTAGTAATTAATTTTCAGCACGAACCTTAACTTCTTAGCATTTGCTTTTCAGTTCTAACCTGAGTAGAAATATTTAGGTCTAAGTACCTATTTCTGGGTACCAATCGTTAATTCTGCGTGTAGTCTTGGGTATTAGTACTTAGGTCTTTGATCTGACTATAATATTTAGTTCTAGTACTTAGTTCTAAACACAAAGTCTTAGTTCTTGGTATTTAGTTCTTACCACTTGTGAGAATATTTTTAGTATATAGTTTTTTGTCTTAGTATGAATCTGTAGTTCTTAGCACGAAACTTTAGTTTGATGTTTAGTTTTTAGTTCTTAGTTTTTTGTACGTATTTGTTAATTGTCAGCGTAAACTTTGTGTTATCGATACTAAGTTTTCAGCTAAAATCTTTAGTTCTAAGGACTTAGCTCTTGGTACTAATTTTTATTCTCGTACCTAGTTCTTGGTGTAAATCTTTAGTACTTAAGTTTGTGTTCTCACCACAAATCTTTAGTTTTCAACACTAATCCTTAGTTCTTTGTTCTTGTTATTCATTTCTTTGCTCTTAACATGCATTTTTAGTTACAAACACAAAGATTTAGTTTTTTGTCCTTAGTTTCTAGAAGTGTCCTTACGGGCCTTTATAGATTATAGTTACAAGCCAGTGTACTTCATGGACCAATGCATACTACAGAGACACGCACGTTGGACCACTACAGATTATAGGGGGACTTTGAGAGTGGTCTTACGGGCCACTGCAGTCAATCGAAGAACTAGTAGAGTGCCCTAACGTCCATTGGAGGGTACAGGAATGCTAGTAGTATTATCAAGGACCTCTGCAGACTACAGACATAGTGGAAGCGTATTTACAACTGACACCTCACTGCAAGCTACAAAGAAACATTTTGAGTGTACTTACAGGTCACTGCAGACTACAGCGACACTAGGTGCGTTCTATTGAAAGCTAAGAGATACGCTGGGAATGTACCCTGTTCTATTGCAGGTTAAAGAGACAAATATTGAGCGTCCTCTCGAGCAACTGCAAACATAGGAATACATTGGGAGCCAAACTACAGAAATGCACTGAGTCAAGAGTCACTACAGGCTATAGTGATACTATAGGAGCACCTGTGTAAACCACTGCAGACTACAGAGATATGTTGGTAGTGCCCTCACGAATCACTGCAAACTACACGGCCACTTTGGAGGTATTCTTGTGGGTTCATGCAAACTACACAAATGTCCTACGGGCCACTGCAGGCTAGAGGGACATGTCGAGGTTGTCCTCACGGGCTAATTTAGAGTATTGAGGTACGTAGGAGCGTCCTTACGAGTCTCTGCAAATTACAGAAACAAGCTTGAGGTTCTTCGCGTGCCACTGTAAACTACGAAAACACGTTGGGTCACCGCACACTACAGGAAGATTTTTAAACTGTCCTCACCGGCCACTGCAGTCAATAAAGAGGCTATGGGGGTGCTCTTACAGGCAACTGCAGGTATAGATACGTAGTAGTGTCGTCACGCGCCACTTTGGCTACCGGGACACTCATACAGCAGAGGGATTCTGGAAGTGCCCTTACCGGCCACTAGAGTCAACAGAGAGACTATGAAGGTTCCCTCAGAGGCAACTGCAGGGCACATATACGTAGTAGCGTCACACGCGCCGCTGCAGACTACAGAAATACTTTGGGAGCGTTTGTGTGTCAATGCAAACTATACAGACTGGTTAGAGGAATTATTACGGACTACTGCAGGCTACAGATGGACCACAACAGAGTATGGAGACACGTTGGGAGTGTTCATGCGGTCCGCGGGCTTCTGCAGACTACAGTGAAACGCTAGGAATGCTCTAATGGGTTACTGCAGCTTAGTGAGGAGCGTTGAGAACGTCCTCACGGGCCACTATAGACTACAGAGACACGTTGAGGGTGTCCACATCGGCTTTATATAAGCATTGGGACCGTCCTTAGTGGCTACTGAAAGTTACAGAAGCACGTTGTATGTGTCTTAGTTGGCCAATTCAGACTAGTGTCCTTAAGGACCACTATACACTACAGGAACGCGCGGGTGCCCTCGCCTATTCGATCCTTGCGACTACAAACATGCCAACCAAAGAACTAAGAGAGTGCCATCACAGTCCACTGCAGAGTACAGACGTCAGTGGTGATATCAAGGGCCACTGCAGGGGTAGTGGAAGCGTCCTTACGGTTCATTAAACAGACGCGCCACTGCAAGCTACAAAGAAACATTTTGAGTATCCTCACGGGTCACTGCAGATCATAGCGACGCTGGAAGCGTCCTTACAGCCCATCGAAGGCCAAGATATTCGCTGGAACTGTACCCCATTTCTTTGCAGATTAAGGAGACACATATTGAGTGTCCTCACGAAAAACTGCAAACTATAGAGATACAGTGGGAGCCAGGCTACAGAAGTATCCTCAAGAGTCACCACAGACTACAGTGATACGTTGGGAGTGCTCGTGTAAGCCACTGCAGACTACAGAGATACGTTGGCGATGTCCGCAGAGGTAACTGCAAGCAACACAGGTACATCGGTGTTCAAAGATCACTGCAGAATAGAGTGATGCGTGAGAAGTGTCCTTGCGAGCCACTTCAGATTACAGAAATATGTTGGGAGTGTTTTCACGTCCATTGAAGGGAACAGAGACGTTAGTAGTATTATTAAGGACCACTGCAGACTGAAGAAATAGTGGGAGCGTCTTCACGGCTCATTGAACTGACACTCCACTGCAAGCTACAAAGATACATTTTGAGTGTCCTCACAGGTCACTACAGACTGCAGAAACTCGCTGGTAGTGTCCTCATGAGCAACTACAGGCTACAGAAATACACCTCAGACTACCGTAATGAGTTGGAGTGTCTACGCGAGTCATTGCAGGCTACAAGGATACGTTTCAGGATACTGCAGACTACACAGGCACTTTTGGGGTATTAACTGGTCAATGAAAACTACACAGACAGTTTGGAGGGATTTTCACGGGCTACTGCAGGCTACAGAGAGTGTACCCATAGACCGCTACAGAATACAGACACATTGGGAGTGTTTATACGTGCCTCTATCGACTATTGTGGCACGCTGTGAGTGCTCTAATGGGTCACAGCTACCTAGTGAGAAGCGTTGGGAACATCCTCAGGGGCCACTATAGACTACTGAGACACGTTGAGAGTGTCTACACCGGTCACTCCAGACTACATATAAGCGTTGGGAGTGTCCTTTCGGGCTACTGAAAGTAACAGAGGCACGTTGTGTGTGTCGTTGGCTAATGCAGACTAGTATCCTTAAGGACCACTGGACACTAGAGAAACGAGTCGGTGTTTTCGCCTTATCGATCTTTGCAGTCTACATCGGTACTCAAAGATCACTGTAGACTAGAGTGATGCGTCGGAATTGTCCTTGGGAGCAACTTTGGATTACAGAAATGTGTTGAGAGTGCCTTCACGTCCATTGAAGACGCTAGTAGTATTTTTAAGGACCACTGCAAATGAGAAATAGTGGGAGCGTCTTCACGGCTTATTGAACTGACACGCCACTGCAAGCTACAAAGAAACATTTTGAGTGTCCTCACGGGTCACTACAGACTGGAGAGACTCGTTGGGAGCGTCTTTATGAGCAACTATGGGTTACCGAAATACACTGCAGATTACAGTGATGAGTTGGGAGTGTCTACGCGAGCCACTGCAGACTACAAAGATACGCTTTGGGATACTGCAGACTACACCGTCACTTTTGGGATATTCACAGGTCAATACAAACTACACAGACAGCTTGGGGGAACTTTCACGGGCTGCTGCAGGCTACAGAGACACATTGGGAGGGTACTCACGAACCGCTACAGAGTACAGAAACGTTGGGAGTGTTTATACGAGCTTCTGCAGACCGTAGTGGCACGCTGGGAGTGCTTTAATTGGTCACTGCAGCCTAGTGAGAAGCGTTGAGAACGCCCTCATCGGCCACTATAGACTACAGAAACACGTTGAGAGTACACACCGGTCACTTCAGACTACATATAAGCGTTGGGAGCGTCCTCACGATAAAGTGACACATTGGGAACTTCCTCAGTGACAAAAGTAGGCTACAGAGATGCACTGGAAGTATCTTTAAAAGTGACTGCAGACTACAGTGACACGTAGGAAGCGCCCTCGCGAACCACTGCAGGCTACAAAGATACGTTACGGTCACTGTAGACTACACACACACTTTGGAAGCGTCTTCGTAGGCTCACGCAAAGTACACAAGCACGCTGCAAGTGTTGTACGAGCCACTGCAGGCTACAGAAGGTCGTTGAGATTGTCCTCCCGGATTGCTGTAGAGTATAGAGATACGTTGGGATCGTCCCTACGCGCATTTGCAGTCTACAGAAAAAAGTTTTAGGTACCTTGTGGACCACTGCATACTACGAAGACACGTTGAGTTACTGCCGACTACAGGAGGACTATGGGAGCGTCCTCCTCGACCACTGCAGTTAACAGAGATACTATGGGGATGCTTCCACATACAACTGGCAGAGATACTTTGAGAGTGCCCTCAAAGATCACTGTAGACTATGGTGATGCGTGGGTGGCGTTATTTCGCGAACCACTTCGTAGTACAAAGATAAATTGAAAGTGCCACCAAGGACACGCCAGGCTATACAGGTTTCTTGGATGCATACTCGTGGGCCGATACGAACCACACAGACAAATTGCAGTTTTCTCACTGGCTACTTCAGTCTACAGAGGCACGTCGAGGGTGTCTTTATGGACCGATGCAGAGTATACAGACCTGTTCAGAGCGTCTTTAGGAGCCGCTGTAGATTACATTGCCACGCTGGGGTACCTCATAGGTCAATGCCTACTACGGGGACATGCACGCTGGACCACTGCAGACTATAGAGGGACTTTGAGATTGGCCTTACGGGCCACTGCAGCCAACCCAAGAAGTACGGTAGTGCCGCCACAGTCCACTGCAGAGCACAGACGCCAATAGTGATATCAAGAGCCACTGCAGAGAAAGTGAGAGGTTCCTTACGGCTCATTAAACAAACACGTCACTGCAAGCTACAAAGAAACATTTTGAGTGTTCTCACGGGTTACTGCAGACTAGAGCGACGCTGGAAGCGTCCTTACGGCCCATCGAAGGCTAAGAGATCCACTGGAACTGCACCCCGTTTCGTTGCCGGTTAAAGAAACTCATAATGAATGTCTTCACGAAAAACTGCAAACTATGGAGATGCAGTGCGAGCCAGGCTACAGAGATGCTCTGGAAGTATCTTCAAGAGTTACTACAGACTACAATGATACGTTGCGAGTGCTCGCGTGAGCCACTGCAGACTACAGAATTGTGTTGGGAACGTCCGCTGAGATAACTGCAAGCAACAGAGGTACATCGGTACTGAAAGATCACTGCAGACTAGAGTGAGTTGACGGGAGTGTCCTTGCAAGACACTTCAGATTACAGAGTGCTTTCACGCACCAATGGAGGCACCATGGGAGTGTCTTCTGGGCCAATAGGAATGATGTTTTCACGAACCACTGCAAAGTAGACATGCATTTAGAGAAAGTTCTTACGGGTCTTTGGAGAATTAAAGCGACTTGCTGGGGTACTTCATGGGTCAATGCATACTTCGGGGTTCACTGCAGACTATAGAGGGACTTTGAGCGTGACCTTACAGATCACTGGAAAGCACAAAGACGCTGCAGACTATAGAGTTAGTGGAAACGTCCTCACGGCCCTTTGAACTGACACGCCACTGCAATCTACAAAGAAACATTTTGAGTGTCCTCACGGGTCACTACAGACTGGAGAGACTCGTTGGGAGCGTCTTTATGAGCAACTATGGGTTACCGAAATACACTGCAGATTACAGTGATGAGTTGGGAGTGTCTACGCGAGCCACTGCAGACTACAAAGATACGCTTTGGGATACTGCAGACTACACCGTCACTTTTGGGGTATTTACAGGTCAATACAAACTACACAGACAGCTTGGGGGAACTTTCACGGGCTGCTGCAGGCTACAGAGACACATTGGGAGGGTACTCACGAACCGCTACAGAGTACAGAAACGTTGGGAGTGTTTATTCGAGCTTCTGCAGACCGCAGTGGCACGCTGGGAGTGCTTTAATTGGTCACTGCAGCCTAGTGAGAAGCGTTGAGAACGCCCTCATCGGCCACTATAGACTACAGAAACACGTTGAGAGTACACACCGGTCACTTCAGACTACATATAAGCGTTGGGAGCGTCCTCACGATAAAGTGACACATTGGGAACTTCCTCAGTGACAAAAGTAGGCTACAGAGATGCACTGGAAGTATCTTTAAAAGTGACTGCAGACTACAGTGACACGTAGGAAGCGCCCTCGCGAACCACTGCAATCTACAAAGAAACATTTTGAGTGTACTCACGAATCACTGCAGACTACAATGATACGTTAGGAGCGTCCTCATGGGCAACTCCAGGCAATATAGATACATTAAAATGTCCTCAAAATCACTGTAGAGGAGAGGTATGCGTTGGGAGTGTCCTCGCGAGCCACTTCAGATTACAGAGGTATGTTGGGAGTGCCCTTACGAACAACTGGACGCACCTTGGGAGCGTCTTCTGGGCCAATACGAAAGATGTTTTCACGGACCGCTGCGAAGTAGACGTACATTCAGGGAGCGTCCTTTCGGTTTTTTGCAGAATTAAAGCGACAGGCTGAAGCACCTGATAGGTCAGTGCATACTAATGGGACATGTACGTTGGGCCACTACAGACTATACAGGGACTCTGAAAGTGGCTTTACAGATCACTGTAGTCAACCGAAGAACTAGGGGAGTATTTTCACGTTCATTGGAAAGCCCAGGGACGCTGCCGGCTATAAAGATAGTGGGAATGTCCTTACGGTCCATTAAACTGGCACGACATGGCAAGCTACAAAAGAAATCTTGAGTGTACTCACAAATCACTGCATTCTACAGCGACACGTTAGGAGCGACCTCAGAAGCAACTGCAGGCAATATAGATATATTGGAAGTGTCCTCAAAGATCACTGTAGAAGCGAGTGACGTGTCGGGAGTATCTTGCAAGTCACTTCCGATTACAGAGGTATATTGGGCGTGCCCTTACGGACCACTGCAGACTATGCAAGCCCCTTTAGAGCGTCGTCGTGGGCCAACACAAACTAGGTAGACACGTTACAATTTTGCCACGGGCTACTACAGGCTACGGAGGCACATTGAGGGTGTCTCCACGGACTACTGCAAAGTATACAGACATGTTCAGAGCATCTTTACGGGCGTTGGACCACTGCAGACTATAGAGGGCTTTGGGTGTGGTCTTACTGCCACTGTAGTCAATCGAAGACCTGTGAAAGCACCTTCACAGTACAGTCGAGAGTACATTGACGTTAGTAGTGCTATCAGAGACACTGCAAACTACAGAGAGCGTTCCACGGTCTATTGAACTGACACCATGCTGCTGAAAGCTACAAAGAAACATTTTTAGTGTTCTCAGGAGGTCACTTCAGACAGACTACAGTGACGCTGGCAGCGTCTTCAAAGCCGATTGAAGGAGAAGACATACGTTGGAAGTGTACCCCGTTCATTGCACATTAAAGAGACACATATTGAGTGTCTTCACTAGCAGGCTACAAGAATGCACTGGGAGCGTCCTCGAGAGTCGCTACAGATCCTAGTGATACGGTGAAAGTGTCCTCACGAGCCTCAGCAGACTACAGAGGTATGTTGGTGGTCACCTGAGAAATTGCTGCAGGCTACAGAGGCACTTTGAAAGCATTCTGCAGCTCGCACAAACTACACGGACACACAGTAAGTGTCATTCGGGCCACTACGGGTTATAGAGGCATGTCGAGGTTGTTCTTACGGGCCGCTGCATAGTATAGATATACGTTGGGACCATCCTTACATGCTCTTGAAGACTACAGGAGCAAGTTAGGGTTCTTCGCGGACCACTGAATACTACGAAAACATGTTGGGTCACACATACTGCAGAGGGATTTTGGAAGTGTCCTTACTGGCCACTGGAGCCAACAGAGAGACTCTGTAGGTTCCCTCACAGGCAACTGCAGAGCACATATACGTAGTAGCGTCATCACGGGCCTCTGCAGACTATAGAAACACTTTGGGAGTGTTTATGAGTCAATGCAAACTATACAGGCAGGTTAGAGAAATTATCACGGACTACTGCAGGCTACAGTTGGACCACAACAGAGTACGTGGACAAGTTGGGAGTGTTCATGCGGTCCGCGGGCCTCTGCAGACTACAGTGAAACGCTAGGAATGCTCTAATGGGTCACTGCAGCTTAGTGAGGAGCGTTTAGAACGTCCTCACGGGACACTGTAGACTACAGAGACACGTTGAGGGTGTCCACATCGGCTACATGTAAGCATTGGCATCGTGCTCACTGGCTACTGAAAGTTAGAGAGGCACGTTGTGTGTGTCTTTGTTGGCCATTGCAGACTAGTGTCCTTAAGGACCACTGCACACTACAGGAACGCGCGGGTGTCCTCGCCTTATCGATTTTTGCGACTACAGACATGCCAACCAAAAAACTACTAGAGTGCCATCACAGTCCACTGCAGAGAACAGTCGCCAGTAGTGATATCAAGAGCCACTACAGGGGTAGTGGAACGTTCTTACGGCTCATTAAACAGACGCGCCACTGCAAGCTACAAAGAAACATTTTGAGTATCCTCACGAGTCACTACAGACTATAGCGGCGCTGAAATGCGTCTTTACGGCCCATCAAAGGCTGGAACCGTACACCATTCCGTTGCAGGTTAAGCAGACACATATTGAGGGTCGTCACGAAAAACTGGAAACTATAGAGATACCGTGGGAACCAGGCTACAGTAGTATCCTCAAGAGTCACTACAGACTACAGTGATACGTTGGGAGTGCTTGTGTGAGCCACTGCAGACTACAGAGATACGTTGGCGATGTCCGCAGAGGTAACTGCAAGCAACACAGGTACAAAGATCACTGCAGATTAGAGTGATGCGTGGGAAGTGTCCTTGCGGGCCACCTCAGATTACAAAAATATGTTGGGAGTGCTCTCACGAACCACTGGAGGTGAGTGCCCTCACTTTTATTTAAGGCATAGAAACGCTAGAAGTATTATCAAGGACCACCGATGACTGGATAAATAGTGGGAGCGTCTTCACGTCTCATTGAACCGACATGCCACTGTAAGCTACAAAGAAACATTTTGAGTGTCCTTACGAGTCACTACAGACTACAGACTTATTGAAATTTGATCATGAGCAACTACGGGTCACAGAAATACATCGCAGACTACAGTGATGGGTTGGGAGTGTCTACGCGAGCCATTGCAGGCTACAAGGATACGATTCAAGATACTGTAGACTACACATGCACTTTTGGGGTATTCAGTGGTCAATTTAAACTATACAGATAGCTTAGAGGGATTTTCACGGGCTACTGCAGGCTACAGAGATACGTTAGACCGCTATAGAGTACAGACACTTCAAACCTCTGCAGACTACAGTGACACGCTGGGAGTGCTCTAATGGGTCACAGCAGCCTAGTGAGGGGCGTTGAGAACGTCCTCACGGATCACTATAGACTACAGAGATACGTTGAAAGTGTCCACACCGGTCACTCCAGACTACATATAAGCGTTGGGAGCGTCCTCACGGGCTACTGCAAGTAACATAGGCACGTTGTGTGCGTCTGCGTTGGCCACTGCAGATTGGTGTCCTTAAGGACCACCAGGTGTCCTCGCCTTATCGATCTTTGCAGACTACAGACACGCCCTTCTGTGATAGTAGCAGATACAGATGCTCGTAAACAACCTCAGTTTATTTCGTATAAAGAAATGGGGCTATATAAGATTGAGGCAGGCATCTAGGTTTGGGGATGTTACACAAAGGGGTGTTGAACTATTTTCCCTTATAAGCCGTTAGCAAAACAGACAATGGGAGGAGAGTACCTACATTTTAATCATTTTTCACAAGATCCCTGTCGACTACAGAATGATTATGGGAGTGTCTTTATCGACCACTGCAGTTAATAGAGATACTTTGGGGATGCTTCCACATACAACGGGCAGAGATACTTTGAGAGTGCCCTCAAAAGTCACTGCAGACTATGGTGATGCGTGGGTAGTGTCCTCGCAAACCTCTTCGTACGGAAATATATTGGGAGTGCACTACGGACACTGCAGACTATACAAGTTTCTTGGAAGCATCCTCGTTGTCGTTACAAACCACACAAACTTTTTTTTCTCAATGGTTACTTCAGGCTACAGAGGCACGTCGAGGGTGTCTTTACGGACCGATGTAGAGTATACAGACGTGTTAAGAGCGTCCTTACCGGCCGCTGTAGATTACAGGGTCAAGCTGAAGTACCTCACGGGCCAATGCATACTACGGGGACACGCGTGCTGGACCACTGCAGGCTATAGAGAGACTTTGAGATTGGCCTAACGGGCTACTGCAGCCAACCGAAGAACTATGGGAGTGCCACCACAGTCCACTGCAGAGCAGAAAGTCCAGTAGTGATATCAAGATCCACTACAGAGTTAGTGGGAGCGTCCTTACGGCTCATTAAACAGATGCGCCATTGCAAGCTACAAAGAAATGTTTTGAGTGTTCTCACGGGTCACTGCAGACTTGAGCGAATCTGGAGTCGTCCTCATGGTCTATCGAAGATCCGCTGGAACTGTACCCTGTTCCGCTGCAGGTTAAAGCGACACATACTGAGTGCCATCACGAAAAACTGCAAACTATAGAGGTACAGTGAGAGCCAAGCTACAGAGATGCAATGCATGTACCCTCAATAGTCACTACAGACTACAGTGATACGCTGGGGTGCTCGCGTGGGTCACTGCAGACTACAGAGATACGTTGGAAACGTCTGCAGGGTAACTGCAAGCAACAGAGGTACATCGAGACTTAAAGATCACTGCATACTATAGCGAGTTGACGGAAGTATCCTTGCGAGACACTTCAGACTACAGAGGTAATTGAGAGTGCCCTTACGAACCACTGGAGGCACTTTAGCGCCTTCTGGGCCAATACGAAGGGTATTTTCACGGACCGCTGCGAAGTAAACATACATTTTGAGAACGTTCCTACGGATCTTTGCAGAATTAGAGTGACCCGCTGGGGTACCTCATGGGTCAATGCATACTACGGGGACACGCACGTTGGTTCACTGCACACTATAGAGGAACTTTGGGAGTGGCCTGGTAGATCACTGTGTGTTTCCACGTTCGTTGAAAAGCACAGGGACGCTAAAGACTATAGAGATAGTGGGACCGTCCTCACGACCATTTAACTGACATGCCACTGCAAGCTACAACGAAACATTTTGAGTGTACTTACGAATTACTGCAGACTACAAAGACACGTTAGGAGCGCCTTCAAGACAACTGCAGGCAACATAGATACATTGGAAGTGTCCTCGATCACTATAGAGGGGAGTGATACGTCGGGAGTGTTTTCGCGAGTCAATTCAGATTTCAGAGGTATATTGAGAGTGCTCTTCCGAACCATTGCAGACTATGCAAGCCCTTTCAGAGCGTCCTCGTGGGCCAATACAAACCACATAGACCCGCTGCAGTTTTCTAGCGGGCTACTACAGCCTGCAGATGCACATCGAGGGTGTCTTTACGGACTGCTGCTGTGTATACAGACATGTTGGGAGCGTCTTTACGGGGATTGGACCACTGCAGGCTATAGATGGCTTTGCGTGTGACCTTGCGGCCACTGCAGACCTATCAAAGTGTCCCCACAGTCCAATGGAGGCACATTGACGTTAATACTGCTATCAGGGCCACTGCAGACTACAGAGAGCGTCCCACGGTCTATTGAACCGTCACTACGAAGATGTAAAGTTACAGAACAAATTTTTACTGTCCTCGGGGGTCACTTCAGACAGACTACAGTGACGCTGCCAGCGTCCTCAGAGCCGATTGAAGGATAAGACATACGCTTGAAGTGTACCCCGTTCATTGCACGTTAAAAAGACACATATTGAGTGTCTCCACTAGCAGGCTACAGGAATGCACTGGGAGCGTCCTCGAGAGTCACTACAGATCCTAGTGATAAGGTGAAAGTGTCCTCACGAGCCTCTGTAGGCTACAGAGGTAAGTTGGTTAGTGCCCTGAGGGATTACTGCAGGTTACCGAGGCACTTTGGAAGCATTCCGCCAGCTTGCACACAGTAAGTGTCCTACAGGCCACTGCGGGTTATAGAGGCACGTCGAGGTTGTCCTTACGGACCGCTGCACAGTATAGAGTTACGTTAGGAACATCCTTACGAGCTTCTGACTGCTACAGGAGCAAGTTTGAGTTCTGCGCGGACCACTGCATACTACGAAGACACGTTGGGTCACACATACTGCAGAGGGATTTTGGGAGTGTCTTCGCCGGCAACTTTAGTCAACAGAGAAACTATGAGAGGAAACTCTGCAGACTTGAGTGATTCGTCGGAGGTGTCCTTGCGAGCCACTTCAGATTACATAAATATTTCGGGAATGCCCTTACGAACCACTGGAGGGGAGTGTCCCCTCGTCCATTGAAGGGCATAGGGACGCTAGTGGTATCATCAACGACCACTGCAGACTACAGAAATAGTAGGAGCGTCTCCACGGTTCATTAAACTGTCACGCCACTGCAAGCTACATTAAAACATATTGAGTGTCCTCACGGGTCACTGCAGACTAAAGAGACTCGTTGGGGGCGTCCTCATTAGCAACTACGGGTTACAGAAATACACCGCAGACTACAGTGATCAGTTGGAGGGTATACGCGAGCCATTGCAGGCTACAAGGATACGTTTCGGGATACTGCAGACTACAAAGGCACTTTTGGGGTATTCATTGCGTAATGAAAACTACACAGACAACTTGGGGGAATTTTCGCGGGCTACTGCAAGCTATAGATACACGTACTCACGGACCGCTACATAGTACAGACACATCGGGCCTCTACAGACTACAGTGGCACGCTGAGAGTGCTCTAATGGATCACTGCAGCCTAGTGAGAAGCGTTGGGAATGTCCTCACGGACCGTTCATTTACATTTCCAATGCTCCGCTCGAAGGTACTACATAGGCCAGTAGGCGAGTTTTTTGTTGCATGGAAATTTTGAATTTTGCCGAACCCTTGCCGTTCCAGGCAAGGTAGGGATCTTTAACGTGCGTGACAACACTCACACACGGGACCTCCATTTAACCTCTCATCCGAACGAGGGCGTAATTTCTGTGAAAAATGCTCACCTGCCATTTTTCAAGCAGTCGGCCGTGTCGGGATTTGAACCCAGGATCTTGGGATCCGTAGTCTTACGCTTACTACTCTTCACGGACCACTACAGACTACAGAAAGTCGTTGGGGGTGTCCTCATTAGCAACTACGGGTTACAGAAATACACCGCAGACTACAGTGATGAGTTGAGAAGGTTTACGCGATCCATTGCAGGTTATAAGGATACGTTTCGGGATGCTGCAGACTACACAGGCACTTTTGGGGTATTCACGGGTCAATGCAAACTACACAGACAATTTGGAGGAATTTTCACCGGCTACTGCGGACTACAGACAAACGTTGGAGTGTACTCACGGACCGCTACATAGTACAGACACATCGGACCTTTGCAGACCACAGTGGCAGACTGGGAGTGCTCAATGGATCACTGCAGCCTAGTGAGAAGCGTTGGGAATGTCTTCACTGACTCACTACAGACTACAGAGACTCGTTGTGGGTGTCCTCATTAGCAACTACGGGTTACAGAAATACAACGCAGACTACAGTGATCAGTTGAGAAGGTTTACGGGATCCATTGCAGGTTACAAGGATACGTTTAGGAATGCTGACAGACTACACGGACTTTTGGGGTATTCACGGTCAATGCAAACTACACAGACAGTTTGGAAGAATTTTCACCGGCTACAGGGCTACAGAGAAACGTTGGGAGTGTACTCACGGACCGCATACAAAGTACAGACACGTCGGGCATTTGCAGACCACAGTGGAGCTGGGAGTGCTCAATGGATCACTGCAGCCTAGCGAGAAGCGTTGGGAATGTCCTCACTGACCACTACAGACTACAGAGGCTCGTTGTGAGTGTCCTCATTAGCAACTACGGGTTACAGAAATACACCGCAGACTACAGTTATGAGTTGAGAAGGTCTACGCAATCCATTGCAGGCTACAAGGATACGTTCGGGATGCTGCAGACTACACAGACACTTCTGGGGTATTCACGGGTCAATGCAAACTACACAGACAGTTTGGAGGAATATTCACTGGCTACTGCTACAGAGAAACGTTGGAAGTGTACTCACGGATCGCTGCAAAGTACCGACACGTCGGGCCTTTGCAGATCACAGTGGCAGGCTGGGAGTGCTCTAATTGATCACCGCAGCCTAGTGAAAAGCGTTGGGAATGTCCTTACTGACCACTACAGACTACAGAGACTCGTTGTGGGTGTCCTCATTAGCAACTACGAGTCACAGAAATACACCGCAGACTACAGTGGTGAGTTGAGAAGGTCTACGCGATCCATTGCAGGCTACAAGGATACGTTTCGGGATGCTGCAGACTACACAGGCACTTTTGGGGTATTCACGGGGCAATGCAAACTACACAGACAGTTAGGAGGAATTTTCACCGGCTACTGCGGGCTACAGAGAAACGTTGGGAGTGTACTCACGGACCGCTACAAAGTACAGACACGTCGGGCCTCTGCAGACCACAGTGGCAGGCTTGGAGTGCTCTAATGGATCACCGCAGCCTAGTGAGAAGCGTTGGGAATGTCCTCACTGGCCACTACAGACTACAGAGGCTCGTTGTGAGTGTCTTCATTAGCAACTACGGGTTACAGAAATACACCGCAGACTACAGTGATGAGTTGAGAAGGTTTACGGGATCCATTGCAGGTTACAAGGATACGTTTAGGAATGCTGCAGACTACACGGGTACTTTTGGGGTATTCACGGGTCAATGCAAACTACACAGACAGTTTGGAAGAATTTTCACCGGCTACAGCGGGCTACAGAGAAACGTTGGGAGTGTACTCACGGACCGCTACAAAGTACAGACACGTCGGGCATTTGCAGACCACAGTGGCAGACTGGGAGTGCTCCAATGGATCACTGCAGCCTAGCGAGAAGCGTTGGGAATGTCCTCACTGACCACTACAGACTACAGAGACTCGTTGTGAGTGTCTTCATTAGCAACTACGGGTTACAGAAATACACCGCAGACTACAGTGATGAGTTGAGAAGGTTTACGGGATCCATTGCAGGTTACAAGGATACGTTTAGGAATGCTGCAGACTACACGGGTACTTTTGGGGTATTCACGGGTCAATGCAAACTACACAGACAGTTTGGAAGAATTTTCACCGGCTACAGCGGGCTACAGAGAAACGTTGGGAGTGTACTCACGGACCGCTACAAAGTACAGACACGTCGGGCATTTGCAGACCACAGTGGCAGACTGGGAGTGCTCCAATGGATCACTGCAGCCTAGTGAGAAGCGTTGGGAATGTCCTCACTGACCACTACAGACTACAGAGACTCGTTGTGAGTGTCTTCATTAGCAACTACGGGTTACAGAAATACACCGCAGACTACAGTGATGAGTTGAGAAGGTTTACGGGATCCATTGCAGGTTACAAGGATACGTTTCGGGATGCTTCAGACTACACAGGCACTTTTGGGGTATTCACGGGTCAATGCAAACTACACAGACAATTTGGAGGAATTTTCACCGGCTACTGCGGACTACAGACAAACGTTGGGAGTGTACTCACGGACCGCTACAAAGTACAGACACGTCGGACCTTTGCAGACCACAGTGGCAGACTGGGAGTGCTCCAATGGATCACTGGAGCCTAGTGAGAAGCGTTGGGAATGTCTTCACTGACCACTACAGACTACAGAGACTCGTTGTGGGTGTCGTCATTAACAACTACGGGTTACAGAAATACAACGCAGACTACAGTGATCAGTTGAGAAGGTTTACGGGATCCATTGCAGGTTACAAGGATACGTTTCGGGATGCTTCAGACTACACAGGCACTTTTGGGGTATTCACGGGTCAATGCAAGCTACCCAAACAGTTTGGAGGAATTTTCACCGGCTACTTCAGGCTACAGAGACACGTTGGATCGCTACAGAGTACAGACACGTCGTGCCTCTGCAGACTACAATGGCACACCGAGAATGCTTTAATTGGTCACTGCAGCCTAGTGAGAAGCGTTGAGAACGTCCTCATCGGCCACTATAGACTACAGAAACACGTTGAGAGTACACACCGGTCACTTCAGACTATATATAAGCGTTGAGAGTGTCCTCACGGGCTACGGAAGGTTACAGAGGCACGTTGTGTGAGTCTTCGTTGGCCATTGCAGACTAGTGTCCCTTAGGACCACTGCACACTACAGGAACGCGCGGGTGTCCTCGCCTTATCGATCTTTGCAGACTAGAGACACGCCCTTCTGCGATAGCAAAAACAGGTGTTCGTAATCACCCTCTACTTATTGCGTATAAGAATGTGGGGCTATATAAGGTTTGGGGATGTACACAAGGAAGTTTTGAACGCTTTTCCTTTATGAACCGTTACGAAAACAGGAAGTTTGGCGATTTGAAGAAATACACGCCGTAAGTTTAATTTCGGAATCAACAAAATAGCACCAAAAAAAAAACTTAGAGCTCACCATTGTCTTTATTAAATTTTTGGAGTGCAGATGTCATTTTGATACAGTGACACATTGGGAGCTTCCTCAGTGACAAAAGTAGGCTAGAGATGCACTGGAAGTATCTTTAAAAGTGTCTGCAGACTACAGTGATACGTAGGGAGCATCCTCGCGAACCACTGCAGGCTACAAAGATACGTTACGGTCACTGTAGACTACACAAACACTTTGGAAGCGTCTTCGCAGGCTCACGCAAAGTACACAGGCACGCTGCAAGTGTTGTACGGGGCACTGCAGGCTACAGAAACACGTTGAGATTGTCCTCCAGGATCGCTGTAGAGTATAGAAATAAATTGGAAACGTCCCTAGAGCATCCTCCTGGGCCAATACAAACCACATAGACACGCTGCAGTTTTCTCGCAGGCTACTGCAAGCTGTAGAGGCACATCGAGGGTGTCTCCACGGATTGCTGCTGAGTATACAGACATGTTGGGAGCGGCTTTCCGGGGATTGGACCACTGCAGGCTATAGATGGCTTTGAGTGTGACCTTGCGGCCACTGCAGACCTATGAGAGTGTCCCCACAGTCCCATGGAGGCACATTGACGTTAGTACTGCTATCAGGGCCACTGCAGACTACAGAGAGCGTCCCACGGTCTATTGAACCGTCACTACGAAGCTGAAAGTTACAGAACAAATTTTTAGTGTTCTCGGGGGTCACTTCAGCCAGACTACAGCGACGCTGCCAGCGTCCTCAGAGCCGATTGAAGTATAAGACATACGCTTGAAGTGTACCCCGTTCATTGCACGTTAAAGAGACACATATTGAGTGTCTTGACTAGCAGACTACAGGGATGCAGTGGGCGCAGCCTCAAGAGTCACTACAGACCTTAATGACACGGTGAGAGTGTTTTCGCAAGCCACTGTAGGTTACAGAGGTAAGTTGGTAGAGCCCTGAGGGACTATTGCAGGTTACAGAGGCACTTTGGAAGCATTCCGCCAGCTCGTACAAACTACACTGACGCACTGCAAGTGTCCTACGGGTCATTGTGGGTTACAGAGGCAAATTGAGGTTGTTTTTCCGCGCTGCAGAGTATAGAGATACGTTGGGATCGTACTCACGAGCTTCTGAAGGCTACAGAAGCAATTTTAGGTTCTGAATACTACAAAGACACGTTGGGTCACACATACTGCAGAGGGATTTTGGGAGTGTTTTCGCCGACCACAGCAGTCAACAGAGAGGCTATGAGGGTTCCTTCACAGACAACTGCTGAGCACATATACGTGGTGGCGTTATCACGAGCCGCTGCAGAGTACAGAAACACTTTGGAGCGTTCGTGAGTCAATGCAAACTACACAGACAGGTTAGAGGAATTATCACGGGCTACTGCTGGCTACAAGGTCACGTCGGCAGTGTTCATGCGGGCCTTTGCAAACTAATGGTACGCAGGGAGTGGTCTAAAGGGCACTGCAATCCAATGAGAGGCGTTAGGAAAGTCCTCGCCAACCACTGTAGGCTACAGAGACACTCGGAAAGCGCCAACACGGGCCACGTCAAACTACACAAACGCTTTAGTAGTGCCCTCACGGGCTGTTGCAAACTACACATACGCGTTGTGTGCCTTCGTAGGCCACTGTAGACAAGATATATACATTTTAGTGCCTTTAGGCACAAACGCGTGAGTGTTCTCATCGGCCATTGCAAGCTACAGACACGTCTTTGTGCGATAAAAGTACTCGTAGACACCCTCTACTTATTGCGTATAAGAATGTGGGGCTATATCGGGCTAAGACAGGGATCTAGGTTTGGGGATGTTACACAAGGAGGTGTTGAACGCTTTTCCCTTGGCAGTTGGCGATAGGAGGAAATACACGGCTTGAGTTTAATTTAGCAAAAAAAATTGAGCTCACTATTGTTTTTATTAAATTTTTATAGTGCAGATGTCATTTCGCCAAGTGTCACAGTTCAAGATTACCCAACTAATGCCCTTTCTTATCATCACACGCTAGGAGAGTTCCATTGTTTAATTTACAAGCAAAGGCGCAGTGCGGCGGCTTTCCAGTCCAAAACGGTTCTGAGTCGCCGGGGCAGTAACACTCAGCCGGTTGCGATTGCTCGCACTCATCTGAACATTTTGAACGACCAGCAATGACTAGGAAGATTGACAGGACCAAGAACAGCTTCATTGTCCTAAAAATTTGAGAGTTGATTAGTTGAGAAAGCCCTACACCCCCTCCCTCACCGCCTTTCTCATTTGCATCGCCATTATAAATTAAAAATTAAACAGGTTGTGCAACAGATCGAAGTGGGTACAAATTAAAAACAGGCGGCTTAAAATGTATAAAAAAGTACTTACAATTTGTAGGTTAAGCGCTGGGTTGGAGGTGATGTTTGAACGTGGTGGCTGTGGAACGGGTTGATACTTTTATACCATTTGGCAGATCCATGACGTCCTTGATTATAGAAATAAAAGACTTGTAACATGTACGGTGTTTAGTGCAAATTGTCCCACTAATTAGTTAATTCTTTCTTTTTCCTGTCTATTTTTCTGAACGTCTGTTAAATTACATCCAGGCATTCAGCTCGACAATGACCAATTTATGTAATAGAGCTAATTCTAGTTGGATTGTAGTGAAACATTTGTTTAATATAATAACAATAATAATAATAATGTAATTTGTGAAAATTAAATAATTTGAAACAATCAAGGCTATGTGAAAATTGTAGCGTACATTTTTTTTTAGTATAAACTCAACGTTCGATAAGCCAAACGTTGAATACCTTTTTAATTATAAATTTTTCCTTAGCGCTTCCTACAGCGTTTCTGTGGGTATGTATGAGATATTTATTGAAATCTTTTTTATTCTTACAAAAATTGCTTGCTTTTATTTATTGTAGATAAGCTGAAAATGTAACGCCTCACTCGCTAACTTTACTTATAATTTTTATGTTAGAAACTATCTTTGTCTTTAAGTCCGTCAAGCTGCTTCCCCCCTCCGACCTGTTGACCGATTTGTTCCAAAACCTAGTACCCATTTGCTTTTAACAAGCACTAGCTGGCACCAAAGTTGTAGAGCTAGCACAAAACCTGTTTCAGAAATATGGCCAATTATATTCGGCGAAGCCAACTTGACGCTGTCCCACCCCCAGTGCTTCAATTTGATCCCCAACCTAGCACCATGTAGCTTAAAGCTAGCGCCAGCTAGTACCCTAGTAAGAAAGCTAACACCTTAAGAACAAGATGGAGGCGATTTTTTTAAGGAAGTTTTTGCTTCAAAATCTAACACCTATTTGCCAGCACCAGCTAGAACCAGCTAGTACCAAGTTGTGGAACTAACATCAAAGCCATTTTCCAGGGGGGGGGCAATTTGACGCTAGCCCCGGGTGCTCCGATTTGCTCCAAAACCTAGCACCATATAGCTTAAAGCTAGCACCAACTAACACCCAAGTAAGAAAGCTAACACCTTAAGAACCAGATGGCTGCGATTTTTTTAAAAAATTCTTCAAGATACCCTTAGCTTATAGCTAGTACCAGCTAGCATCAAAGTTGTAGGGCTAGCATCAAAGCCATTTCAGAAGTATAGCCAATTTTTCCGGAGCTACCCCCTGCGCTCAGATTAGCCTCAAAACCTAGCACCGTGTAGCTTAGAACTAGCTCAAACTAGCACCCAAGTAATAAAGCTAGCACCTTAAAAACAAGATGGCGGCAATTTTTTTACCAGCCAGCACCAAAGTTGTAGAGCTAGCAAAAACCCATTTCATTAATATAGCCAATTATATTGGGGAGCAACTTGACGCAACCCCCACTGTGCTCCGAGCTGCCTAGCACCATGTAGCTTAAAGCTAGCACCAGCTAGCACGTTAAAAACACCATGGCGGCGATTTTTTTAAAAACTTTTGACAAACCCTCCTGTTGTCCGATTTGCTCCAGAATCTAGCACCTCTATGCTTATAGCTAGCGCTAGCTAGCACCAAAGTTGTAGAGCTAGCATCATATAGCCAATTATATTCGGGGGGGGGGGAGGCAACTTTACGCTGCCGTCCTGCGCTCTGATTTGCCATCAAAACCTAGCTTATAACTAGCACCCAAGTAAGAAAGCTAGTGCCTTAAAAACAAGATGGTAACAATTTTTTTTTTAAATTTTGTCAGCCCACCAGTTGTCGGATTTGCTTCAAAATCTAGCACCTCTTTGCTTAAAGCTGGCACCAACTATCACCCAAGTAAGAAAGCTAGCACTTTAAAAACAAGATGGCAAAGATTCTTTCAAATTTTTTTTGCCTACCTCTCAGTTGTGAGATTTGTTCCAGAATCTAGCACCTCTTTGCTTAAAGCTGGCACCAACTATCACCCAAGTAAGAAAGCTAGCACTTTAAAAACAAGATGGCAAAGATTCTTTCAAAAATTTTTTGCCTACCTCTCAGTTGTGAGATTTGTTCCAGAATCTAGCACCTCTTTGTTTATAGCTAGCGCCAGCTACCACCAAAGTTATAGAACTATCATCTAACCCATTCCAGAAATATAGCCAATTATATGATGGGGGGGGTGAGTTAACTTGACGCTACCCCTCTGCACTCCGATTTGCCTCAAAACCTAGCACCGTGTAGCTTGGAACTAGCACAAACTAACAACAAACAAGAAAGCTAGCACTTTAAAAACAAGATGGCAAAGATTTTTTCAAAAAAATTTTGCCTGCTTCTCAGTTGTCAGATTTGCTCCAAAATCTAGCACCCCTTTGCTTATAGCTAGCGCTAGCTAGCACCAAGTTGTAGAGCTAGCACCAAAGCCATTTCAAAAATTTAACCAAGTACATTCGGGGGGGTCAATTTGTCGCTCTCCCCCCTCATCGTGCTCCGATTTGCCTCAAAACCTAGCGCCATGTAACTTAAAGCTAGCACCAGCTAGCACCTTGAAAACAAGATGCCAGCGATTTCTTAAAAAAATTTTGCCAAATTTCCGGTTGTCCGATTGGCTCCACAATCTAGCATTTCTTTGCTTATAGCTAGCTCCAGCTAGCATCAAAGTTGTAGAGCTTGCACTAAAGCCGTTTTAGATATATGGCCAATAATATTGTAGGTGGGGGGGCTAGCGTCAAGTTAGCCCCTCTCCCGGATATAATTTGCTATAATTTTGAAATAGCATTTATACTAGCTCTACAACTTTGGTGCTAGCTGGTGCTAGCCATAGGCAAAGAAGTGCTAGATTTTGGAGCAAATCGGACAACAGGATGGCTGGCAATTTTTTTTTAAATCGTCGCCATCTTGTTTCTAAGGTGGTAGTTTTCTTACCTGGGTGATAGCCGGTGCTAGCTCTAAGCTAGATCGTGCTAGGTATTGGAGCAGATGAGAGCACGAGGAGATTAGCGTCAAGTTGCCCCCCCCACCTTATAATTGGCCATATTTCAGATAAGGTTTTGGTGCTAGCTCGAAAACATTGGTGCTAGATGGTGCCAACTATAAGCAAAGCGGTGCTAGATTTTGGAGAAAATCTCACACCTGGGGGGTTGGCAAAATTTTTTCAAAAAATTGCCACCATCTTGTTTTTAAGATGCTAGCTTTCTTACTTAGGTGCTAGCTGCTGCTAGCTTTAAGCTACATAATGCTAGGTTTTGCAGCAAATCAGAGAACTGGGGGGGGGGCTAGCATTAAGTTAGCCCCTCCCGAATATAATTGGTCATATTTCTAATAAGGCTTTTGTGCTAGCTTGACAACTTTGTTGCTAGTTATAAGCAAAAATGTGCTAAATTTTCGAGCAAATTAGAGAACTGGCGGGGGTTGGCTAAATTTCTTAAAAAATCGTCACCATCTTGTTTTTAAGATGCTAGCTTTCTTACTAGGGTGCTAGCTGGTGCTAGCTCTAAGCTACATCGTGCTAGGTTTTGGAGCAAATCGGAGCACGCGTAGACTACCGTCAGGTTGCCCTCTCCCCCATAGCTTTAAGGAAAGAAGTGCTAGATTTTGGAGCAAATCCGACAATTGGGGAGGGGAGTTGACAACATTTTTTAAAAGAATCGTCGTCGTTTTGTTTTTAAGGTGCTAGCTTCTTATTTGGGTGCTAGCTGGTGCTAGCTTTAAGCGACATGTTGTTAGGTTTTGGAGCATATCGAAACACGGGTAGACTGACGTCAAGTTGCTCCTCTTTCGTATAATTAGCCATATTTTGTTACATTCCAAATTTGGAAATGTACATTGTTGAATATGCGAGTCAATCCCGCCAATATTTCAAATAAACTTGTTAACTTCTGTCATTCCGGACAGTTGTGTTGACCCAAAGAATGCGCAGACGCGGAGCAAATGGCGCAAGTGCGCGGAGTGGCACGTCATTATTAGCCACGAGGCGTCAAGCCGGTAACATCTGTCTGTGTCGTGGTATCTGTCTTTTCTCTTTTTTAGGATGTAGGTTCTCTTTATCTCTACCCTATATCGTTCCTTACCTGGTTGCTCCTATCGTACCGCTACGAACGACAAAGGGGATAGATAGACGGATAGAATTTAGATCAACAATGACGTAGCCGATCCACCCTGAAAGACAACAAGGAAATGGTCCTGAGATTGAACTGCAAGGTGCGTTTAAGTGAATACATTTCTTCATTTATATTTGAAATTAAGATTTGTATCAATTTTAAACGTGTTTGGTATTTGATACGATTTGCCACGTAATTATGTCATAATATATACTATTGCGCAATATTGTGAAACGTGGACCGTATCAGTGGTGCCAAGCGTGTCAATTTCTGATAAGGCTTTGGTGCTAGGTCTACAACTTTGGTGCTAGTTGGTGCTAGTTATAAGCAAAGAGGTACTAGATTTTGGAGCACATCCGACAACGGGGGGCTAGCAATTTTTTTAAAAAAACTAGCACCAAAGTTGTAGACCTAGCACCAAAGCCTTCTCAGAAATTGACACGCTTGGCACCACGTTTCAGAATACTGCGTAATAGTAAATATTATGACATAATTACGTGGCAAATTGTATCACATACCAAACACGTTTAAAATTGATACAAATCTTAATTTCAAATATAAATAAAGCACCGTATTCACTTAAAACGCGCCTTGCAGTTCAATCTCAGGGCCATTTCCTTGTTGTCTTTCAGGGTGGATCGGCTACGTCATTGTTGATCTAAATTCTATCCGTCTATCTATCCCCTTTTGTTGTTCGTAGCGGTACGATAGGAACAACCAGGTAAGGAACGATATAAGGTAGAGATTAAAGAGAACCTACATCCTAAAAAAGAGATAAGACCGATACCACGACACAGACAGATGTTACCGGCTTGACGCCTCGTGGCTAATAATGACATGCCACTCCGCGCACTTGCGCCATTTACTCCGCGCCTGCGCATTCTTTTGCACCAACGTAACTGTCCAGGATGGAGGAAATTAACAAGTTTATTTAAAAATATTGGCGGGAATTTACTCACAACTTTAACAATGTACATTTCCAAATTTGGAATGTAACAAAATATGGCCAATTATATGGGGGAGGAGCAACTTGACGCTAGTCTACCTGTGCTCTGATATGCTCCAAAACCTAGCACCATGTCGCTTAAAGCTAGCACCAGCTAGCACCCAAGTAAGAAAGCTAGCACTTCAAAAACAAGATGACGATTCCCTTAAAAATTTTGCCAACTTCTCTCCCTAGTTGTCACATTTGCTCAAAAATCTAGCACTTCTTTCCTTATGGCTATGGTGGAAAGAGCAACTTGACGCTAGTCTACGCGTGCTCCGATTTGCTCCAAAACCTAGCACCATGTAACTTAGAGCTAGCACCAGCAAGCACTCTAGTAAGGAAGCTAGCACCCTAGAAACAAGATGGCGACGATTTTTTTAAGAAATTTAGCCAGCCCCCACCAGTTCTCCGATTTGCTCCAAAATTTAGCACCTCTTTGCTTATAACTAGCACCAAAGTTGTCGAGCTAGCACGAAAGCCTTATCAGAAATATGACCAATTATATGGGGTAAGGGCAACTTGACGCTAGTCACATCGTGTTCCGATTTGCTCCAAAACCTAGCATGATGTAGCTTAGAGTTAGCACCAGCAATCAACCAGGTAAGAAAGCTACCACCTTAAAAACAAGAAGGCGGCAATCTTTAAAAAAAAATTGCCAGGCTTTCTGTTGTCCGTTTTGCTCCAAAATCTAGCACCTCTTTGCTTATGAATAGCACCAGCTAGCACCAAAGTTGTCAAGTTAGTACCAAAGCTTTATCAGAAATATGACAAATTATATAGGGGAGGGGGAAACTTGACGCTAGCCACCCCGTGCCCCGATTTGCTTCAAAACCTAGCACGATGTAGCTTAGAGCTAGCACCAACCTAGCACCCAAGAAAGAAAGCTAGCATTTAAAAACAAAATAGCGGCGAAAATTGCCAGCCCCCCGTTGTCCGATTAGTTTCAACTTGACGCTAGCCCCCCAATATTATTGGCCATATTTCTGAAACGGCTTTGGTGCTAGCTCTACAACTTTGGTGCTAACTGGAGCTAGCTAAAAGCAAAGAAATGCTAGATTGTAGAGCAAATCGAACAACGAGAGGGTTTGGCAAAATTTCTTTAAGAAATCGCCGCCATCATGTTTTTAAGGTGCTAGCTGGTTCTAGTTCTAAGCTACATAGTGCTAGGTTTGAGGCGAATCGGAACACGGTAAGGAGGTAGCGTCAAGTTGACTCCCCGGATATAATTGGCTATATTTCTGAAATGGCTTTGATGCTAGCTTTGCAATTTTGGTGCTAGCTGGCGCTAGCTATAGGCAAGAAAGTGCTAGATTTAAAGTAAATCCGACAATTAGTGGGATGATAAAACTTTTTAAAAAAATTGCCGCAATCATGTTCTAAGGTGCTAGCTTTCTTACTTGGGTGTTAATTTGTGCTAGTTCTAAGCTACACGTTGCTAGGTTTTGCGGCAAATCGGAATGCAGAGGGTTGCGTCAAGTTACCCCTCTCCCAGAAATAATTGGCTATATTTCTGAAATGGTTTTGATGCTAGCGCTATACCTTTGCTGCTAGCTGGTGCTACCTATAAGCAAAGAGGTGCTAGATTTTAAAGCAAATCCGACAATTGGTGGGCTGGCAATATTTATTAAAAGCTTGCTGCCATCTGGTTTTTAAGGTGCTAGCTTGCGCTACTTCTAAGCTACACGGTGCTAAATTTTGAGGAAAATTGGAGCGTAGGGGGTAGAGGCAAATTGACACCGGCACCGCCCGGAATATAATTGGCTATATTTCTTAAACAGTTTTGGTGCTAGCTCTACAACGTTGATGCTAGCTGCCGCTAGCTATAAGCACAGGGATGCTATACTTTGGAGCAAATCCAAAACTGGTGGGCTGGCAAAAAATTTTTAAACAATTGCCGCCATTTTGTTTTTAAGGTGCTAGCTTTCCTACTTGGGTGCTACTTTTGCTAGTTCTAAGCTACACGGTTCCAGGTTTTGAGGCAAATCGAAGCGCAGGTGGAGCGTCAAGTTGCCCCCCCCCCGCCCTGTATATAATTGGCTATATTTCTGAAATGGCTTTGGTGCTAGCTCTACAACTTTGGTACTAGCTGGTGCCAGCTATAAGTACAAAGTTGCTAGATTTTGAAGCAAACCCGACAATTGGTGGGCTGGCAAATTTTTTTACAAGAATTGGCGCCATCTTGTTCTTAAGGTGCTAGCTTTCTTACTTGGATGCTAGTTTGTACTAGTTCTAAGCTACACGGTGTGAAGTTTTGAGGCAAATCGGAGCGCATGGGGTAGCGTCAAGTTGACACCCCCCGGAATATAATTGGCAATATTTTTGAAATGACTTTAATGCTAGCTCTACAACTTTGGTGCTAGTTGGCACTATCTACAAGCAAAGGGGTGATATATTTTAGAGCAAATGCGATAACTCAGAGACTGGAAATTTTTTTAAAATAATCGCCGCAATCTTGTTTTTAAAGTGCTAGCTTTCTAACTTGGGTGCTAGCTGGTGCTAGTTATAAGCAAAGAGGTGCTAGATTTTGAAGCAAATCCGACAACTGGTGGGCTGACAAAATTTTGTAATAAAATTGCCGTCATCTTGTTTTTGAGGTGCTTGCTTTTTTACTTGGGTGCTAGCTTGTGCTAGTTCTAAGCTAAACGGTGCTAGGTTTTTTGGCAAAGCGGAGCGCAGGGGCAGCGTTAAGTTAACACCTCTCTCCCCGGAATATAGTTAGCTATATTTTTGAAATGGCTTTGATGCTAGCTCTACAACTTGGGTGCTAGCTGGTGCTAGCTATAAGCAAAAAGGTGCTAGATTTTGAAGCAAATCCAACAACTGGTGGGCTGGCGAAAATTCTTTAAAAAATTGCCGCTATCTTGTTTTAAAGGTGCTAGCTTTCTTACTTGGTTGCTTGTTTGTGCTAGTTCTAAGCTAAACGGTGCCAAGTTTTGAGGCAAATCGGAACGCAGGGAGATAACGTCAAGTTGACCCCCACCCCGGAATATAATTGGCTATATTTCTGAAATGGTTTTGCTGCTAGCTTTACAACTTGGTGTTAGTGGCGCTAGCTATAAGCAAAGAGTTGCTAGATTTTAGAGCAAATCCGACAACCTGTGGGCTGGCGAAATCTGAGCACGGAGGGGGGTAGCGTCAAGACCCCCCCCCTCCCCAATATAATTTGGCATATTTCTAAAGCGGCTTTGCTGCTAGCTTTACAACTAGCTAGTTCTAGCTATTATGAGCAAATGGGTGCTAGGTTTTGGGGCAAATCGGTCAACTTGACGAATCGCAATGTATCTTTTCAAAGATAAGCAGACTTTGAAATGGGGCTAAAATTTGGCAACCTAAAAATTACAAATAATAATTTATCCTGCAAGAAAAAAATAAATCTTGCACCAGCACCACAAAATTGATACGCTAGAGTATACAAATTATAGCTTATCTTTCTAGAGATAAGTGGGATCTTTACCAGGACTACTAGATGGATAAACCAGAGTATACAAATTAACAATTATCCTGTTGAAGATATGCAGACCTCTCACCAGGACCACAAAAATGATATCCTAAAATATGAAAATTATTATTGATCCTTCCAGAGATAAGCAGGTCTTGCGCCAGAAAATTATACAAATTATACAAATTATACAAATTATACAAATTATACAAATTATACAAATTATACAAATTATACAAATTATACAAATTATACAAATTATACAAATTATACAAATTATACAAATTATACAAATTATACAAATTATACAAATTATACAAATTATACAAATTATACAAATTATACAAATTATACAAATTATACAAATTATACAAATTATACAAATTATACAAATTATACAAATTATACAAATTATACAAATTATACAAATTATACAAATTATACAAATTATACAAA
This sequence comes from Platerodrilus igneus, assembly GCA_036346225.1. NCBI lineage: Eukaryota > Metazoa > Arthropoda > Insecta > Coleoptera > Lycidae > Platerodrilus > Platerodrilus igneus. The sequence continues at coordinate 3,884,499 of JARFIW010000549.1, read as the reverse complement.
TTATACAAATTATACAAATTATACAAATTATACAAATTATACAAATTATACAAATTATACAAATTATACAAATTATACAAATTATACAAATTATACAAATTATACAAATTATACAAATTATACAAATTATACAAATTATACAAATTATACAAATTATACAAATTATTCAGCTTTCACATAGAATCTCCGCTTACATTTCGCGTTAACATCGGTTAAATAAATTAATGCCTTAGTTCTTGAAGCTAATCGTTAAGTGGTTTTGCTCTGGAACTACAAAACTTATAACCTAGTATGCACGCATTAAAGATACAGCATTTAGTTCTCTACTCAGATTTTTTCTTGAATCTCCGATAGCTTTACCCGTTAAGTTGGTCAAGTGAATTGGTATCTTTGAGCCTACAGCAGACCACTAAGGCGCGTTATTCCGGGAGCACAAAATGTATAACCTACTACGGGCCCATAAAAGTATGGCATACGGTGCATTTGGTTCTGGTTTTTCCTAGAATCTCCGGTAACACTACCCGTTAACATTGGTCAAGTGAATTAATTCCTTAACGCCAGTAGCTTACCTTTAAGACGCTTTGTTTCAAGACTATAAAATTTAAAAGTTTTATGTGTGCGCCAAAAATATATCATTTAGTACGATTGGTTGTGTTTTTTCCTAGAATCTCCGTTAAAATTACCCGTTAACATTGGTCAATTCAATTGAAGCTTTATCGCCTATGGGTGAACTAAAATAGGCTTTGTCTCTTGACCACGCCGCAAAGATACAGGGTTTAGTTCGTTTAACTTTGCTTTTTTTAGAATCCTCGAACATTACCCGTTGAAATGGGTCAAGTAAATTGATGCCTTAGCGCTGTAGCTATCCGTTAAGACGCTGTATTCCGGGACCTTACAATTTATAGGCTATTATATGTTATCAAAGGTATAGTATTTAGTACATTCGGTTGTAGTTTTTCCTAGAATCTCCTGTATCATTACCCGTTAACGTAGGTCAATTGAACTGATGCCTTAACGCATATGGTTGACCGATAATACGCTTTGTTCCGTGACCAGAAAATATAAAACCTAGTGTGCGCGCGTCAAAGATATAGCATCTAGCTTACTGGTTTTCCGTTAACTTTACTCGTTAACATCGGTCAAGAAGATTGATGGCTTAGAGCATATAGCTTACCGTGGCACAAAATATACAACCGCGCCACAAAGATACAGGATATAGTTCGTTAACTTTGCTTTTTCTTAGAATCCTCACTAACATTACCCGTTAAAATGATTCAAGTGAATTGGTGCCTTAGCGCCTGTAACTATCTGTTAACTTGATGTACTCTTTGAGACCATAAATTTATAGGCTATTTTGAGCTCATCAAAGAATAGTACTTAGTACGTTTGGTTGTGGTTTTTCCTAGAATCTCCTGTATCATTACCCGTTAATATTGGTCAATTGATGCTTTAACGTATACGCTTGACCGTTAATACGCTTTGTTCCGGGACCAAAAAATGTACAACGTAGTGTATCCGCGTCAAAAGTATAACATGTAGCTCGACCGATTTTCCGCTAACTTTACCCGTTAACATCGGTCAAGAAGGTTGATGCCTTAGAGCCTATAGCATATCGTTAAGACATCATGTTCTGAGTCCACAACATTTATAATCTAGTGTGTGCGCTATAAAGTTATAATGTTTAGTGCGTTTGATTTTGCTTTTCCCTAGAATCTTCGCTAACATTATCCGTTAATATCGGTCAAGTAAGCTGATGCCTTAGTGCTTATAGCTAACCGTTAAGACGCTTTGTTCCGGGACGATTTATTACCTAGTAAGCGAGCTTCAAACGTTTAGCATTTTGTACGTTGTTTCTGCGCCAACATTACCCGTTAAAGAAAATCGATGCCGTGGTGCTTGTAGCTTACCGTTAAGAAGTATGCGCGCAGCAAAGGAATGGCAATTAGTTAGTCTGAATCTGCTTCTTCCTAGAATCTCCGCTAGCATTAACCGTTAACATTGGTCCAGTAAATTTATACCAACTTCAACGGCTGTTTTTTCCTAAAATCTACGCTAACATTACCCGTTAATATTCATCAAGTGGATCAATACCTTAGCGCATGTACCTTACCGTTAAGGCGTTTTGTTCCGGTACTACGAACCTTTTAACCCAGTATGCGCGCAATAAAAGTGCGTCTGGTTTTGCCTGTTCCTAGGCTCTCCGCTAACATTGTCCGTTAACATCGTCCACCGTTAACAACTCTGTTTCTTGACAATAAAAACTAGGTTTGTGCCTTGAAGACAACATTTGACACATTTTGCACTGCCCTCTGTTAGAACCTGGAAATTTATATGCTAATATTACTCGTTAATATTGGCTCCCAGGATTTATCCCGCAGCGCTTATAGGTTACCGTTAAGAAGCTTTGTTCCAGGACCACTGAATTGATAAGCTAGCATGTGCGCGTCAAAGGTATTGTATTTAGCAGACACACTGCAACATGGGCTAGGATTACCCGTTAATATTGGTCAAGTGGATTGATACCTTAGCGCCTATAGCTTACCGTTGCGACCACTGGCTCCAAGACCACAATATTTATTCCCTAGCTTCTACGCCAAGTCTCCCCCCCCCCATCTAATTTAAATATTTTGAGCGCTTTTGTTGTTGTAGAACATTTTAAACTTTTTTTTATTTTAATTTTGTATTTTTTATTTTTTAATCTTTTTAATTTTTTTTATTTAATTTTTTTTTTATTTTTTAATTTTTTTATTTTTTTATTTTTTTTTTTTATTTTTTATTTTTTTTCTTTTTTTATTGTTAATCTTTTTAAATTTTTTTAATTTTTTTTTATTTTTAGTTTTAGTTACGGTTTCAGTTTGTTAGGTTTTTATTTAGGATTGATGAATTTGGAAGAGATATAATTTAAAGCACGTTTATTTTTTGCGCTTAAACCCAATGTAGTACCTACGGGTGGAGCATTGGGGACGTAGCCGCAAGTGTAGCGGCCCTTATTCACATTATATTGTTGTAGAACATTGAAGATGATGCAGCTCTTACTATTTATAACCCTGTTATGGTTTGCAAGAGCAGAGGAATGCGACCAAACGCAACCACCGGAATGCAATTGTGCTGGACTCGGTGTCGCCCTATGGCATGGTTCGCCACCCCACTGTGGTTTTGTTTGTCAAACCCTTAGCGGTTTGTTGTCGTGCGGCGTACTTAAGCTGCTGCCAAGTAACCTATAAATTAACCAAAAATATGTTAGATATGTTTCTATAGAAGGCAGAGACTGAGCATGCGCTGTAGATAACCACCTTATTTGTTAGATTGCACTTTAAATAGAAACGTTGCAAGGGTGAGAGTTATTTTGTTTTAAAAGCGGCCTTTCAGACCCTAAGGTACTGGAGCCAATTTACGATCAACTGATTTACACTAAGAACAGGCAATTTTGAGGTTATGTAAGGCAAGAAATTATTTGCGGTAAGTAAATACCCCGGTGGCCAATAAACTCCATTCGTTCTCTCTTATTCCACGCGCTTGCGTTGATCATGCCATAAAATATCAATTACGGTTGGCACTATTTGTGTCTGTGGCTCATACGTCAAAACCTCTATCACCAATAAAATCTAGCTTTAAGATTTTTAAGAAAGGGTGTGCCAAATGCTTAAATACTCAAGGGGAGGGTCTTGTTCCAAGAGTGGAAGGTGCGCACCAGCTTAAAAATTTTACAAAGTAGAAAACTTCCGGGCAAAGGAGACCAATCGCTGTTAGAAAAAGGTTAGAAAAATCTGGTAAGATTAACAGATCAGATCGCCTGGGGAGGGGGAGGAGAGCAAATCACTTATCTGTCATCTCCAACTCTTACTGTTAAGTTGCTCTCAGGTTAAGAAATCGCTAACCAATAGAATCCTTGCTTTTGTTTCTTGAGAAATGACAACCAACACGATCAAAATCCAGGGGAGAGTTTCCGTATTTTAAGGATGCCGTAGGAGTAATTTTACAAAAAGGAAAGCGTCCCGAAACAGAGTTTTTAATAGAGTTCAATCGCGATCAATTTATTGCTAGAAAAAGGTCGAGCATAGCTAGTGCAAATGGTAAAGTGTAAGCGATCAGGTTGCCGGGAGGGGTGGGGGGTGGCACACAGTTTCTGTGAAATTGCTCTCCAGTTACGAAATCGCTGACCAATAAAATCAAAACCTTTGTTTCTTAAGAAATGATAACCTACAAGCTTAAAAATCTGGTAAGAGTAACAGATCAGATCGCCAAGAGAGGGGGAGGGTCAGTCACTTATCTGTCACCTCGAACTCTTACTGTTAAGTTGCTCTCAGGTTAAGAAATTGCTAACAAATAAAATTTTAACGTTTTTTCTTGAGAATTGAAAAACAGCATTATCAAAATCCAGGGGAGGGTTTCTGTATTTCATGGATGCCAGAGGAATAATTTTACAAAAAGGAAAGCGTCCCGAAACAGAGTTTTTAATTGAGTTTAATCGCGATCAATTTATTGCTAGAAAAAGGTCGAGCATAGCTAGTGCAAATGGTAAAGTGTAAGCAATCAGGTTGCCGGGATGGGTGGGGGGGAGGCACACAGTTTCTGTGAAATTGCTCTCCAGTTACGAAATCGCTGACCAATAAAATCAAAACCTTTGTTTCTTAAGAAATGATAACCTACAAGCTCAAAAATCTGGTAAGAGTAACAGATTAGATCGCCAAGGGAGGGAGAGGGGGCAGTCACTTATTTGTCATCTCCAACTCTTACTGTTAAGTTACTTTCAGGTTAACAAATCGCTAACCAATAAAATCTCAGCTTTTGTTTCTTGAGAAATGAAAAACAACACGATCAAAATCCAGGGGAGGGTTTCCGTATTTTAAGGATGCCGGAGGAGTAATTTTACAAAAAGGAAAGCGTCCCGAAACAGTTTTCAATAAAGTTCAATCGCGATCAATTTATTGCTAGAAAAAGGTTGAGTATATCTAGTACAGGTGGCAAAGTGTAAGAGATCACATTGCCGGGGGGAGGGGAAGGTACTCAGTTTCTCTGACGTTGCTCTCCGCTTATGAAATCGTTGACCAAATCTAAGCCTTCGTTTTTGAGAAATGATAACCTACACGCTAAAAAATCCAGGGGAGGGTTTTCGCTATTCTAAAGATACTGGAGTAGTAATTTTACAAACGGGGAAGCTTATCGAAACACAGCTTTTAATAGAGTTCAATTGCGATCGATTTATGACTAGAAAAAGTTTGAATATACTTAGTACAAGTAGTACATTTGGTACAAATGGTAAAGGGTAAGAGATCACGTTGCCAGAGGGGAGGAAAAGAGACACTCAATGCCTGTCATCTCCCACTGTTACCGTGAAGTAGCTCTCCCGTTAAGAAATGGCTTACCAATAAAATTTAAACCTTGAATTCTTGAGAAATGATAAACAACACGCTCAGATATCCAGGGTAGGGTTTCCGTATTTTAAGGATGCGGGAGGAGTAATTTTGCAAAAGGAAAGCGTTCCGAAACAATTTTTAATAGAATTCAATGGCGATCAATTTATTGCTAGGAAAAGGTTGAATACATCTAGTACGAGTGGTAAAGTGTAAGAGATCAGGTTGCCCAGGGGGGAGGGAGGGAGAAACTCATTTTCTGTAAAGTTGCTTTCCAGTTAGGAAATCGCTGACGAATAAAATCTAAGCCTTTGTTTATTGAGAAATGATAACCTACACGCTCAAAAATCCAGGGGAGGGTTTAGAGTTCAATCGTGAACAATTAAAGGCTAGAAAAAGTTGAGTACATCTAAACAAGTGGTAAAGTGTTAAAGATCAGGTTGTGAGGGGGGGAGGGAGTTTCTGTGAAGTTGCTTCTCGGCTAGAAAATTGCTGACCAATAAAATCTAAGCTTTTGTTTCTTGAAAAACGATAACCTACGCTTTCAAAAACCCAGGGGAGGGTTTTCCTTATTCTAAAGACGCTGGAGTAGTAATTTTACAAAAGGGAAAGCTTATCAAAGCACAGCCTTTAATAGAGTTCAATCGTGATCGGTTTATGACTAGAAAAAGTTTGAATAATCCTAGTTAAAGTGAGAAAAGACAACGTAGCACACCGCAAAGAGGAGGGGACCCGGCACTCAATTGCTTATTATCTCCCTCTTTTACTCTGAACTTCCTATCTGGATAAGTAGTCGATAACGAGTATAATGTACGCCTTGATTACACACTCAAAAGTCCAGGGGAGGGTTTTTCCTATTCTTGTGATGCCTGAGTTGTAATTTTACAAGAAGGGTAACTTCTTGAAACAGACTTATTAATAGAGTTCAATCGCGATAGATTTATGAATAGAAAAATGCTTAGTACATCTAGTACAAATGGTAAAGGGTAAGAGATGAGGTTGCCAGGGGGGAGGGAAGCAGGCACTCAATTGCCTGTCATCTCCCACTGTTACTATGAAGTAGCTCTCCCGTTAACAAATCGCGTACCAATAAAATTTAAATCTTGGTTTTTTGAGAAATGAATAGAAAAAGGCTGAGTACATTTAGTACAAATGGTAAAGGGCAAGAGATGAGGTTGCCAGGGAGAGGAGAAGGAGGCACTCAATTGCCTGTCATCTCCCACTGCTACTGTGAAGTAGCTCTCCCGTTAAGAAATAGCTTACCAATAAAATTTAAATCTTGGATTCTTGAGAAATGATAAACAACACGCCCAGAAATACAGGGGAGTTTTCCTTATTCTAAGAGTGTCGGAGTAGTAATTTTGCAAAAACAAAAGCTTCTTGAAACCGAGTTTTTAACCGAGTTCGATCGCAATAAAATTATGAATAGAAAAAGGTTGGGTATATCTAGTACAAGAGGTGAAGGGTAAGAAATCAAGTCGCCAAGGAGGAGGGAAGGATGCGCTCATTTGCCTGTCTTCTCCCACTGTTACTGTGAAGTTGCTCTCCGGTTAAGAAACCGCTAATCAATAACTAAACCTTGGTTTCTTGAGAAATAATAAGCAACACGTTTAAAAATCCAGGGGAGGGTTGGCTTTATTCTAGGGATGCCTGAGTAGTAGTTTTACAAAAAAGGAGGCTTATCGAAAATAGAGTTCTAGCGCGATAGATTTATGACTAGAAAAGGGTTGAGTACATTTAGTACAAGTGGTAAAGGGTAACAGGTTTGATCGCCAAAGGAAGGGGAAGGGATACTCAATCACCTGTCACCTCCCACATCCACTGTGAAGTTGGTCTCAAGTTAAAAAATTGCAAACCCATAAAATCGAAGTCATGGTTTCTTGAGGAAGGATGACCAACACGCTCAAAAACCAGGGGAGGGTTTGCCATATTCTAAGGATGCCGGAGTAGTAATTTTACAAAGATGGAAGCTAATCCAAGCATAGCTTTTAATAAAGTGTAACTGAAATCGATTTATGGCTAGGAAAGGCTTAGCAAATCTAGTACAAAAGAAAAAGGGTAATAGATCTGCTAGGGGGAGGTGAGCAGGCATTCAATTGCCTGTCAGTTCCCACTTTTGCTCTCAGGTTCGTAAATCGTTAATCAATAAAACTAAACTTTTGTTTTTTGGAAAATGATAAAGCTTGATGAAAAAACCAGGGAAGGGTTTTCTTGATTCCAAAAATGCTAGCGGAGTAATTTTACAAAAGGGAAGGATTCTCGAAACAAAGCTTTTAATACAGTTCAATCGTGATCGATTAGGCTAGAGATTGGTCTAGTAAATCTAGTATAAGTTATAAATGGTAACATAGTTGGTGGAGCAGGAACCAGTCACTCAAATGCCTGTCATCTCCCACTTATGTAAAGTGATTTGCGTTAAGTTGATTCGTTTGTCCCCCCGGAATTGGAGAGGAATAGATAGCGGCGATTGTAAGTGGTAACGTACGAAAAGCTCTTTGAAACTAAAAACAAGGAAAAAGGGTACGTTAGAAAAGGAATGGGTGAGGTTATGTAAAATAGTTTGCGATAGGTGAATTTCCCTGTAAATACCCCGCCCCTTTGGTAAAGGGCACATTAGAAAAGGAAACTGTGATGTCATGTAGAAAAGATTGCGATATTGTCAATCTCCTGCGCACCTTGCATTGCACAAATCTAGAAATAGACTGTTGCGATCGTAACTCGTATCGCACGAGAAGATCTTTGAAAATACAGATAAGGTAAATGATGTAATAGAAATGTAAATTGTGAGGTTATGTGAAATGAGTTATAATTTGTAGATCTCCTTGTCTGTTCCAAACTCACCATTGTAAAAATGTACGCAAAGACAGTCGCGATCGTAACTCGGAACGCACGATGAGATCTTTAAAATTAACAACAAGGTAAGGGATACATTAAGAAATAAAATTGTAAAGCTATGTAACTTGAAATCCTTGAAAATAAAAACTAGGTCAAGGATACAATAGAAAACGAAAAAGTGTGGTTATGTACAATGAGTTTTGATAGGTATATCTCCTTTTCAACCCCCAATTGCACAAATCTATAACTAAACAGTCGCATTCGTAACTCGTGCCGCATGGGAAAATCCTTGAAAATAAAAACAAGGTAAAGGAATAACAGAAAATGAAATTGTAAGGTTATATAAAATGAGTTGTGATAGGTAGACCTCCGTGCCAGGCCCCAACTGCAAAAATCTATCAATAGACAGCCGCAATCGTAATTCGTAACTCACTGGAAGACCCTTGAAATTAAAACAAGGTAAAGGATATATTAGAAAAGGAAGCTGTGTGGTTACTACAATGAGTTTTGGAAGGTAGATCTCCTTGTCAGCCCCCATTTGCACAAATTTATGAATAGGCTGCCACACTCGTAACTCGTGGCGCACGGGAAGATCTTTGAAAATAAAAACAAGGTAAAGGATATTAGAAAAGGAAAATGTACGGTTACGTAAAATTAGGTAGATTTCCTTGTCAGTCCCTAATTGCACAAATCTATGAATAGACAGCCGCAATCATAACTCGTAACGTACGGGAAAACCCTTGAAATTAAAAACAAGGTAAAGAATATATCAGAAAATATAGGTTTACGCAAAATGAGTGGTGATATGTAGATCTCCTTGTCAGCTCCAAATGCACAAATCTATAAATAGACAACCGCAATCGTAACTCGTAACGCACGGGAAGATCCTCGAAATTAAAAACAAGGTAAAGGATAGAATAGAAAAGAAAATAGTGAGATTATCCCAAACAGTTGCGCATGGCAGCTCGCTTGTCGGCCCCCAATTGCACAAATCTGTGAATAGGGAGTCGTATTCATACCTCGTGGCGCACGGGAAGATTCTCGAAAATAAAAACAAGGTAAAGGCTATATTAGAAAAGGAAATTGTAGAGTTACGTAAAATGAGTTGTAATATGTAGATCTCCTTCTCAGCGCCCAGTTGCACAAATCTATAAATAGACAGTCGCATTCGTAACTCGTGCAAACGGTAAAGATCCTTGAAATTAAAAACGAGGTACAGAGTACATTAGACAAGGAAATTGAGAAGTTATGTAGAATGAGTTGCGAGGGGTTTATCCTCTTGGCAACCACCAACTGCACAAATTTGTGGATAGACAGCCGCATTCATAACAAGTAGAGCACGGAAAGATTCTTGAAATTAAAAACAAGGTAAAGGATATATTAGAAAAGGAAATTGTACGGGTACGTAAAATCAGTTGTGATAGGTAGATCTCCTTGTCAGCCCCCAGTTGCACAAATCTATAAACAGACAGCCACAATCGCAACTCGTAGAGCACGGTAGAGATCCTTGAAATTAAAAACAAGGTAAAGGATATATTAGAAAAAGAAATTGTACGGTTATGTAAAATGAGTTGTGATAAGTAGATTTCCTTGTCAGACCCCAGTTGCACAAATCTATAAAAATACAGCCGCATTCGTAACTCTTAGCAAACGGTAAAGATTCATGAAACTAAAAACAAGGCAATATTAGAAAAAAAATGAACGGTTACGTAGAATGAGTTGTGATAGGTAGATCTCCTTATCAGCCCCCAGTTGCAATAATCTATAAATAGACAGCGCATTCGTAACTCGTAGCAAACGGTAAAGATCCTTGAAATTAAAAACGAGGTACAGAGTACATTAGACAAGGAAATTGAGAAGTTATGTAGAATGAGTTGCGAGGGGTTTATCCTCTTGGCAACCACCAACTGCACAAATTTGTGGATAGACAGCCGCATTCATAACAAGTAGAGCACGGAAAGATTCTTGAAATTAAAAACAAGGTAAAGGATATATTAGTAAAAGGAATTGTACGCTTACGTAAAATAAGTTGTGATATCTATATCTTATTGTCAGTCTTAATATCGTAAATTTATAAATAGAAAGCCGCATTCGTAACACGTGGCGTACGAGAGGATCCTTGAAATTAAAAACAAGGTTAAGGATACGTTAGAAAAGGAAATAGTGAGGTTATTTAAAATGAATTGCACTTGGTAGCTTTGCTTATCGGCTCCCAATTGCACAAATCTGTGAATAGACAGTCGCATTCATAACTCGTGGCTCAGGGTAAGATTCTTGAAAATAAGGTTAAAGGATATATTAAAAAAAGAAAATAGTGAGGCTATGTTAAATGAGTTGCGAGAGGTTTATCCTCTTGGCAACCCCCAACTGCACAAATCTGTAAATAGACAGCCACACTCCTAACTTTTGGCGCACGGGAGGATCCTTGAAATTAAAAACAAGGTAAAGGGTATATTAGAAAAAGAAATTGTACGGTTACGTAAAATGAGTTGTGATATGTAGATCTCCTTGTCGGCCCCCAGTTGCACAAATCTATAAATAAACACCCGCATTCGTAACTCGTACCGCACGTTAAAACTCCTTGAAGTTAAAAACAAGGTAAAGGGTATATTAGAAAATGGAAATTGTACGTTTACGTTAAATGAGTTGTGATAGGTATATCTCATTGTCAGCCCCCAATTGCACAAATCTATGAATAAGCAATCGCAATCGTAACTCGTAATGCACGGGAAGATCCTTGAAATTAAAAACAAGGTAAAGGATTTATTAAAAAAGGGTATAGTGAGGTTACTTTAATGAGTTGCACTAGGTAGCTCCCCTTGTTGTCCCCCAATTGCACAAATCTACGAATTAACAACTGCAATCGTAACTCGTAACGCACGGGGCGATCCATGAAATTAAAAACAAGGTAAAAAGTATATTAGAAAAGGAAATTGTGTGGTTACGTAAAATGAGTTGTGTTAGGTTGATCTCCTCGTCAGTCCCAATTACATAAATTTATGAATAAGAAGCCGCATTTGTAACACCTGGCGCGCGGGGGAATCCTTGAAATTAAAAACAAGGTAAAGGGTATATTAGAAAAAGAATCTGTATGGTTACGTAAAATGTGTTATGATATGTTGATCTTCTTGACAGCCTCAAAATGGTAACTTTATTAATAAGAAGTCGCATTCGTAACACGTGGCACACGAGAGGATCCTTGAAATTAAAAACAAGGTAAAGGATACCTTAGAAAATGATATAGTGAGGTTACTTAAAATGAGTTGCACTTGGTAGCTTTCCTTATCGGTCCTCAATTGCACAAATCTGTGGATAGACAGCTGCATTCGTAACACGTGGCGCACGGGGAGATGCCTAAAATTAATAACAAGGTAAAGGATACATTAGATAAAGAAATAGTGAGGTTACATAAAAGCGTTGCGTTAGGTAGCTCCCCTTGTCAGTCCCCAATTGCACAAATCTGTGAATAATAAGTCGAATTCATAACTCGTGGCACACAAGAAGATTCTTGAAAGTAAAAACAAGGTAAAGGGTATATTAAAAAAGTAAATAGTGAGGGCTAGGTAGCTCCCATTGTCGGCCCCAATTGCACAAATCTGTGAATAGAAAGCAGCATTTATAACTCGTAGCCCACGGGAAGATTCTTGAAAATAAAAACAAGGTAAGGGCTATATTAGAAAAGGAAATTGTGAGGTTATGTAAAATGAGTTGCGAGAGGTTTATCCTCTTGACAACCCCCCACTGCACAAATCTGTGATTAGAAAGCCGCATTCATAACTCTTGGCGCGCGGGAAGATCCTTGAAATTAGAAACAAGGTAAAGGGTATGTTAGAAAAGGAAATTGTACGGTTACGTAAAATGAGTTGTGATAAGTAGACTTCCTTGTCAGCCCCCCAATTGCACAAATCTATAATTAGACAGCCGCATTCGTAACTCGTTGCGCACGGTAAAGATTCTTGAAATTAGAAACAAGGTAAATGATATATTAGAAAAGGAAATTGTACGGGTACGTAAAATCAGTTGTGATAGGTAGATCTCCTTGTCAGCCCCCAGTTGCACAAATCTATAAACAGACAGCCACAATCGCAACTCGTAGAGCACGGTAGAGATCCTTGAAATTAAAAACAAGGTAAAGGATATATTAGAAAAAGAAATTGTACGGTTATGTAAAATGAGTTGTGATAAGTAGATTTCCTTGTCAGACCCCAGTTGCACAAATCTATAAAAATACAGCCGCATTCGTAACTCTTAGCAAACGGTAAAGATTCATGAAACTAAAAACAAGGCAATATTAGAAAAAAAATGAACGGTTACGTAGAATGAGTTGTGATAGGTAGATCTCCTTATCAGCCCCCAATTGCAATAATCTATAAATAGACAGCGCATTCGTAACTCGTAGCAAACGGTAAAGATCCTTGAAATTAAAAACAAGGTAAAGGTATATTAGAAAAGGAAACTGTACGGTTACGCAAAATGAGTTGTGCTATGTAGATCTCCTTATCAGCCCTCAGTTGCACAAGTCTATAAATACACAGCCGCATTCGTAGCGCAACGGTAGAAATCCTTGAAATTAAAAACAAGTTAAAGGGCATATTAAATAAGGAAATTGTACGGTTACGTAAAACGAGTTGTGATATGTAGATCTCCTTGTCAGCTCCCAATTGCACAAATCTATAAATAGACAGCCGCATTCGTAACTCATAGCTCACGGTAAAGATCCTTGAAATTAAAAACTAGGTAAAGGATATATTAAAAAGAAAATTGTACGGACACCTAAAATGAGTTGTGATAGGTAGATCTCCTTGTCAGCCCCAGTTGCACAAATCTATAAACAGACAGCCACATTCGCAACTCGTAGCGCACGGTAGAGATCCTTGAAATTAAAAACAAGGTAAAGGATATATTAGAAAAGGAAATTGTACGGTTACGTAAAATGAGTTGTGATAAGTAGAATTCCTTGTCAGCCCCAGTTGCACAAATCTATAATTAGACAGCCGCATTCGTAACTCGTTGCGCAACGGTAAAGATCCTTGAAATTAAAAACAAGGTAAATGATATATTAGAAAAGGAAATTGTACGGTTACGTAAAATGAGTTGTGATAGGTAGATCTCCTTGTCAGCCCCAGTTGCACAAATCTATAAACAGACAGCCACAATCGCAACTCGTAGAGCACGGTAGAGATCCTTGAAATTAAAAACAAGGTAAAGGATATATTAGAAAAGAAATTGTACGGTTATGTAAAATGAGTTGTGATAAGTAGATTTCCTTGTCAGACCCCAGTTGCACAAATCTATAAAAATACAGCCGCATTCGTAACTCTTAGCAAACGGTAAAGATTCATGAAACTAAAAACAAGGCAAGTATTAGAAAAAAATTGAACGGTTACGTAGAATGAGTTGTATTTTTGACCCTAATAAGGCTAGATCATGAATCCTTAATAAAACAGCATCCCCAATTGCAATAATCTATAAATAGACAGCGCATTCGTAACTCGTAGCAAACGGTAAAGATCCTTGAAATTAAAAACAAGGTAAAGGTATATTAGAAAAGGAAACTGTACGGTTACGCAAAATGAGTTGTGCTATGTAGATCTCCTTATCAGCCCTCAGTTGCACAAGTCTATAAATACACAGCCGCATTCTGTAGCGCACGGTAGAAATCCTTGAAATTAAAAACAAGTTAAAGGGCATATTAAATAAGGAAATTGTACGGTTACGTAAAACGAGTTGTGATATGTAGATCTCCTTGTCAGCTCCCAATTGCACAAATCTATAAATAGACAGCCGCATTCGTAACTGCATAGCTCACGGTAAAGATCCTTGAAATTAAAAACAAGGTAAAGGATATATTAAAAAGAAAATTGTACGGTACACCTAAAATGAGTTGTGATAGGTAGATCTCCTTGTCAGCCCCCAGTTGCACAAATCTATAAACAGACAGCCACATTCGTAACTCGTAGCGCACGGTAGAGAGTCCTTGAAATTAAAAACAAGGTAAAGGGTATATTAGAAAAGGAAATTGTACGGTTACGTAAAATGAGTTGTGATAAGTAGATTCCTTGTCAGCCCCCAATTGCACAAATCTATAATTAGACAGCCGCATTCGTAACTCGTTGCGCACGGTAAAGATTCTTGAAATTAGAAACAAGGTAAATGATATATTAGAAAAGGAAATTGTAGGTACGTAAAATAGTTGGATAGGTAGATCTCCTTGTCAGCCCCCAGTTGCACAAATCTATAAACAGACAGCCACAATCGTAACTCGTAGAGCACGGTAGAGAGTCCTTGAAATTAAAAACAAGGTAAAGGATATATTAGAAAAGGAAATTGTAGGTTATGTAAAATGAGTTGTGATAGTAGATTTCCTTGTCAGACCCCAGTTGCACAAATCTATAAAAATACAGCCGCATTCGTAACTCTTGCAAACGGTAAAGATTCATGAAATTAAAACAACAAAGGCAATATTAGAAAAGAAATGAAGGGTTACGTAGAAATGAGTTGTGATAGGTAGATCTCCTTATCAGCCCCCAATTGCAATAATCTATAAATAGACAGCGCATTCGTAACTCGTAGCAAACGGTAAAGATCCTTGAAATTAAAAACAAGGTAAAGGTATATTAGAAAAGGAAACTGTACGGTTACGCAAAATGAGTTGTGCTATGTAGATCTCCTTATCAGCCCTCAGTTGCACAAGTCTATAAATACACAGCCGCATTCGTAGCGCACGGTAGAAATCCTTGAAATTAAAAACAAGTTAAAGGGCATATTAAATAAGGAAATTGTACGGTTACGTAAAACGAGTTGTGATATGTAGATCTCCTTGTCAGCTCCCAATTGCACAAATCTATAAATAGACAGCCGCATTCGTAACTCATAGCTCACGGTAAAGATCCTTGAAATTAAAAACTAGGTAAAGGATATATTAAAAAAGAAAATTGTACGGACACCTAAAATGAGTTGTGATAGGTAGATCTCCTTGTCAGCCCCCAGTTGCACAAATCTATAAACAGACAGCCACATTCGCAACTCGTAGCGCACGGTAGAGATCCTTGAAATTAAAAACAAGGTAAAGGGTATGTTAGAAAAGGAAATTGTACGGTTACGTAAAATGAGTTGTGATAAGTAGAATTCCTTGTCAGCCCCCCAATTGCACAAATCTATAATTAGACAGCCGCATTCGTAACTCGTTGCGCACGGTAAAGATTCTTGAAATTAGAAACAAGGTAAATGATATATTAGAAAAGGAAATTGTACGGGTACGTAAAATCAGTTGTGATAGGTAGATCTCCTTGTCAGCCCCCAGTTGCACAAATCTATAAACAGACAGCCACAATCGCAACTCGTAGAGCACGGTAGAGATCCTTGAAATTAAAAACAAGGTAAAGGATATATTAGAAAAGAAATTGTACGGTTATGTAAAATGAGTTGTGATAGTAGATTTATTGTCAGACCCCAGTTGCACAAATCTATAAAAATACAGCCGCATTCGTAACTCTTAGCAAACGGTAAAGATTCATGAAACTAAAAACAAGGCAATATTAGAAAAAAATGAACGGTTACGTAGAATGAGTTGTGATGGTAGATCTCCTTATCAGCCCCAATTGCACATAATCTATAAATAGACAGCGCATTCGTAACTCGTAGCAAACGGTAAAGATCCTTGAAATTAAAACAAGGTAAAGGTATATTAGAAAAGGAAATGTAGGTTACGCAAAATGAGTTGTGCTATGTAGATCTCCTTATCAGCCCTCAGTTGCACAAGTCTATAAATAGACAGCCGCATTCGTAGCGCACGGTAGAAATCCTTGAAATTAAAAACAAGGTAAAGGGCATATTAAAAAGGAAATTGTACGGTTACGTAAAATGAGTTGTGATATGTAGATCTCCTTGTCAGCCCCAATTGCACAAATCTATAAATAGACAGCCGCATTCGTAACTCATAGCTCACGGTTAAAGATCCTTGAAATTAAAAACAAGGTAAAGGATATATTAAAAAGAAATTGTACGGTTACAGCTTAAAATGAGTTGTGATAGGTAGATCTCCTTGTCAGCCCCAATTGCACAAATCTATGAAACAGACAGCCACATTCGTAACTCGTAAGCACGGTAGAGATCCTTGAAATTAAAAACAAGGTAAAGGGTATTTAGAAAAGGAAATAGTGAGGTTACGTAAAATGAGTTGTGATAAGTAGAATTCCTTGTCAGCCCCCAATTGCACAAATCTATAATTAGACAGCCGCATTCGTAACTCGTTGCGCACGGTAAAGATTCCTTGAAATTAAAACAAGGTAAATGATATATTAGAAAAGGAAATTGTGGGTTACGTAAAATCAGTTGTGATAGGTAGATCTCCTTGTCAGCCCCCAGTTGCACAAATCTATAAACAGACAGCCACAATCGCAACTCGTAGAGCACGGTAGAGATCCTTGAAATTAAAAACAAGGTAAAGGATATATTAGAAAAAGAAATTGTATGGTTATGTAAAATGAGTTGTGATAAGTTGATTTCCTTGTCAGACCTCAAAATGGTCAATCTATATAATAAGACAGCCGCATTCGTAACTCTTAGCAAACGGTAAAGATTCATGAAACTAAAAACAAGGTAAAGGATATTAGAAAAAAATGAACGGTTACGTAGAATGAGTTGTGATAGGTAGATCTCCTTATCAGCCCCAATTGCAATAATCTATAAATAGACAGCGCATTCGTAACTCGTGAGCAAACGGTAAAGATCCTTGAAATTAAAACAAGGTAAAGGTATATTAGAAAAGGAAATGTGACGGTTACGCTAAAATGAGTTGTGCTAGGTAGATCTCCTTGTCAGCCCTCAGTTGCACAAATCTATAAATAACAGCCGAATTCATAACTCGTAGCGCACGGTAGAAATTCCTTGAAATTAAAAACAAGGTTAAAGGGTATATTAAAAAGTAAATTGTAGTTACGTAAAAGAGTTGTGATATGTAGATCTCCTTGTCAGCTCCCAATTGCACAAATCTATAAATAGACAGCCGCATTCGTAACTCATAGCTCACGGTAAAGATCCTTGAAATTAAAAACAAGGTAAAGGATATATTAGAAAAGGAAATTGTAGGTTAGTAAAATGAGTTGTGATAGGTTTATCTCCTTGACAACCCCCATTGCACAAATCTATATAGACAGCCGCATTCATAACTCGTGCGCACGGAAGATCCTTGAAATTAAAACAAGGTAAAGGGTATGTTAGAAAAGGAAATTGTACGGTTACGTAAAATGAGTTGTGATAAGTAGAATTCCTTGTCAGCCCCCCAATTGCACAAATCTATAATTAGACAGCCGCATTCGTAACTCGTTGCGCACGGTAAAGATTCTTGAAATTAGAAACAAGGTAAATGATATATTAGAAAAGGAAATTGTACGGGTACGTAAAATCAGTTGTGATAGGTAGATCTCCTTGTCAGCCCCAGTTGCACAAATCTATAAACAGACAGCCACAATCGCAACTCGTAGAGCACGGTAGAGATCCTTGAAATTAAAAACAAGGTAAAGGATATATTAGAAAAAGAAATTGTACGGTTATGTAAAATGAGTTGTGATAAGTAGATTTCCTTGTCAGACCCCAGTTGCACAAATCTATAAAAATACAGCCGCATTCGTAACTCTTAGCAAACGGTAAAGATTCATGAAACTAAAAACAAGGCAATATTAGAAAAAAAATGAACGGTTACGTAGAATGAGTTGTGATAGGTAGATCTCCTTATCAGCCCCCAATTGCAATAATCTATAAATAGACAGCGCATTCGTAACTCGTAGCAAACGGTAAAGATCCTTGAAATTAAAAACAAGGTAAAGGTATATTAGAAAAGGAAACTGTACGGTTACGCAAAATGAGTTGTGCTATGTAGATCTCCTTATCAGCCCTCAGTTGCACAAGTCTATAAATACACAGCCGCATTCGTAGCGCACGGTAGAAATCCTTGAAATTAAAAACAAGTTAAAGGGCATATTAAATAAGGAAATTGTACGGTTACGTAAAACGAGTTGTGATATGTAGATCTCCTTGTCAGCTCCCAATTGCACAAATCTATAAATAGACAGCCGCATTCGTAACTCATAGCTCACGGTAAAGATCCTTGAAATTAAAAACTAGGTAAAGGATATATTAAAAAAGAAAATTGTACGGACACCTAAAATGAGTTGTGATAGGTAGATCTCCTTGTCAGCCCCCAGTTGCACAAATCTATAAACAGACAGCCACATTCGCAACTCGTAGCGCACGGTAGAGATCCTTGAAATTAAAAACAAGGTAAAGGATATATTAGAAAAAGAAATTGTATGGTTACGTAAAATGAGTTGTGATAGGTGGATCTCCTTGTCAGCCCTCAGTTGCACAAATCTATAAATAGACAGCCGCATTCGTAACACTTAGCAAACAGTAAAAATCCTTGAAATTAAAAACAAGGTAAATGGTATATTAGAAAACGAAATTGTACGGTTACGAAAAATGAGTTGTGATATGTAGATCTCCTTGTCAGTCCCCAGTTGCACAAATTTATAAATAGATGGCCGCATTCGTAACTCGTAGCGCACGGTAAAGATCCATGAAACTAAAAACAAGGTAAAGGGTATATTAGAAAAAAAATTGAATAGACAGCTGCAGTCGTAACTCGTGACCCACGGGAAGATCCTTGAAATTAAAAACAAGGTAACTCTTATTTTAGAAAAGGAAATTGTAAAGTTACGTTGAATGAATTGCAATATGTAGATCCTTTTATCAGCTCCCAATTGCAGAAATCTATGAATGGACAGCCACATTCGTAACGTGTGGCACACGGGAATATCCTTGAAGTTAAAAACAAGGTAAAGGACGTTGTAAAAAAAAAAATGTAAGAGTTCGTAAAATGGGTTGCGATGGTAAGTAGATTATCTGGCCAACCCTAAATAGCACAAATCTAGGAATAGACAGACGCATTCATTATTTGTAGCGCACGAGATGATCCTTGAAATTAAGAACAAGGTACCGGATATATTAGAAAAGGAAATAGTGTGGTTATGTAAAATGAGTTTTATTAGGTAGATCTCCTTGTCAGCCCCTAATTGCACAAATCTATAAATAGACAGCCGCACTCGTAACTGGCAAGGTACGGAAAGATCCTTGAAATTAATAACAAGGTAAGGGTATATTCCAAAAGGAAATTGTGGGGTTACGTAGAATTAGTTTTGATAGGTAGATCTTTTTGTCAGCTCTCAATTACACAAATCTATTAATAGACAGCCGCATTCGTAACTCGTAGATCATAGAAAGGTCCTTGAAATTAAAGACAAGGTAAAGGGTATATTACAAAAGGAAATTGTATGGTTACGTAAAATGAGTTGTGATTCTTAGATCTCTTCGTCATCCCCAATGGCATAAATTTATGAATAGGAAGCCGCATTCGTAACACGTGGCGCACGAGAGTATCCTTGAAATTAAAAACAAGGTAAAGGATACATTAAAAAAAATAGTGAGGTACTTAGAAAAGTTGCGCTAGATAGTTCCCCTCGGCGACCTCCAATTGTACAAATCCCTGAAAAGAAATCCGCATTCGTAACTCGTGGAGCACGGGAAGGTCCTTGAAGTTAAAAACAAGGTAAAGGGTATATTAGAAAAGGACATAGTAAGGTTACTTAAAATGAATTACATTGGGTAGCTTTCCTTAACGGCCCCCAATTGCACAAATCTGTGAATAGGCAGCCGCAATCATAACAACTCACTGGAAGATCCGTGAAATTAAAAACAACGTAAAGGATACGTCAGAAAAGGAAATAGTGGGGGTTAGTTAAAAGAGTTACGCTAGGTAGCTCTCTTTGTCAGCCCCCAATTGTACAAATCCATAAATAGACGGCCGCAGACGTAACTCATAGCGCACGGAAAGATCCTTGAAATTAAAAACAAGGTAAAGGGTACATTAGAAAAGGAAACTGTATGGTTACGTAACATTGCACAAATCTATAAATAGGCAGCCGCTTTCGTAACCCGTAATGCACGAAAAAATCCTTGAAATTAAAAGCAAGATAATAAATATATTAGAAAAGGAAATTGTGGGGTTACGTAAAATTAGGTTTGATAGATACATCTTCTTGGCAGCCCCCAATTGCACAAATCTATTAATAGACAGCCGCATTCGTAACTCGTAGATCACAGGAAGGTCCTTGAAATTAAAGACAAGGTAAAGGGTATATTAGAAATGGAAATTGTATGGTTACGTAAAATGAGTTGTGATTGGTAGATTTCCTTGTTAAACCCCAATTGCACAAATCTGAGAATAGGCAGCCTTATTCTTAACTCTTGGCGCACAGAGAGATCCTTGAAACTAAAAACAAGGTAAAGGATACATTAGACAAGGAAATAGTGTGGTAATGTAAAACGATATGTATATCTCCTTGTTAATACTTCACACTCCATTGCTCAAATCTAGGAACAAACAGTGGCGCTATTAAGAAACGCCGCATAATCTTCGAAATTAAAAACAAGGTAAAAGGTACATTAGACAAGGAATTTGTGGGGTTATGTAAAATGAGTTGCGGTTGGTAGTTCCCCTTGCCAACCCCTCAATTGTACAAATCGATGCATAGACAGCAGCAATTGTAACTCGTAATGCATGAGATCTTTGAAATTAAAAACAAGATAAAGGATACATTAGGAAATGAAATTGTAAAGTTATGTAACCTGAAATCTTTGAAAATAAAAACTACGTCAAGGATACAATAGAAAAGGAAATAGTGTGGTTATGTAAAATAGGTTTTGATAGGTAGATCTCCTTGTCAACCCCCAATTGCACAAATCTATAAATAAACAGTCGCATTCGTAACTCTTGCCGCATGGGAACATTCTTGAAAATAAAAACAAGGTAAAGGAATAACAGAAAATGAAATTGTGAGGTTATGTAGAATGAGTTGTGATAGATAAACCTCCGTGCCGGCCCCAACTGCAATAGTTTATCAATAGACAGCCGCAATTGTAACTCGTAGCGCACTGGAAGATCCTTGAAAATAAAAACAAGGTAAAGGATATTAGAAAAGGAAATTGTATGGTTACGTAAAATGAGTTGTGATAGGTAGATTTCCTTGTCAGCCTCTAATTGCACAAATCTGTGAATAGACAGCCGCAGTCATAACTCGTAGCGTACGGGAAAACCCTTGAAATTAAAAAAAAGGTAATTATATATCAGAAAAAGAAATTATAGGTTTACGTAAAATGAGTTGTGATAGGTAGCTCTCCTTGTCGGCCCCCAATTGCACAAATTTATGAATAGACAGCCGCATTCGTAACTCGTAGCAAACGGTAAAGATCCTTGAAATTAAAAACAAGGTAAAAGGTATATTAGAAAAGGAAATTGTACGGTTACGTAAAATGAGTTGTGATATGTAGATCTCTTTGTCAGACCCCAGTTGCACAAATGTATGAATAGATAGTCGCAATTGTATATCGTAACGCACGAGAAAAACCTTGAAATTAAAAACAAGGTAAAGGATACAATAGAAAAGGAAACAGTGAGGTTACTTAAAAGAGTTGCACGAGGTAGCTCCCCTTGTCGCCCCCTAATTGCACAAAGCTATGAATAGACAGCTGCATTCGTAACTCGTAGCAAACGGTAAAGATCCTTAAAATTAAAAACAAAGTAAAAGGTATATAAGAAAAAGAAATTGCATGGTTACGTAAAATGAGTTGTGATAGGTAGATCTCCTTGTCAGACTCCAATTGCACAAATTTATGAAAAGACAACCGCAATCGTAACTCGTAGCGCACGGGAAGATTTTTGAAATTAAAAACAGGGTAAAGGATACAATATAAAAGGAAATAGTGCGGTTACTTTAAGGAGTTGCGCTAGGTAGCTCCCCTTATCGGCCCCTAATCGCAAAAATCTGTGAATTCATAACTCGTGGTGCACGGGAAAATTCTTGAAAATAACAGCCCCCAGTTACACAAATCTATAAATATACAGTCACACTCGTAACTCGTAGCAAACGGTAAACAACCTTAAAATTAAAAACAAGGTAAAGGGTATATTAGAAAAGAAAATTGTACGGTTACGTAAAATGAGTTGTGAGAGGTAGATCTTGTCAGCCAGCAGTTGCACAGTTCTATAAATAGACAGCCGCATTCGCAACTCGTAGCGCACTGTAAAGATCTTTGAAATTAAAAACAAAGTCAAAGATACATTAGAAAAGGAAATAGTGAGATTACTTAAAATGAGTTGCGCTTGGTAGCTCCGCTTATCGGCCCCCAATTGCACAAATCTGTGAATAGACAGCCGCATTCATTACTCGTGCGCACAGGAAAAACCTTGAAATTAAAAACAAGGTGAAGGATATATTAGAAAAAGATAAATGGTGTTAATGAAAATGAGTTTTGATAGGTAGATCTCCTTGTTAGCCCCCAATTACACAAATCTATATATAGATAGCAGCATTCGTAACTAGTAGCGCACGGTAAAGATCCTTGAAAGTAAAAACAAGGTAAAGAGTATATTAAAAAAAAGAAAGTGTACGGTTACCTAAAATGAGTTGCGCTAAGTAGCTCCCCTTGTTGGCCCCCAATTGCACAAATCTGTGAATATATAGCCGCATTCATAACTTGTGACGCACGGGAAGATCCTTGAAATCATAAACAGGGTAAAGGGTATATTAGAAAAAGAAATTGTAAGAAATTGTGATAGGTTGATCTCCTTGTCAGCTCCCAATTGCAAAATTCCATGAATAGACAGGCACAATCGTAACTCGTAGCGCAGGGGATAATCCTTGAAATTAAAAACAAGGTAAAGGATACATTAGACAAGGAAATAGTGTGGTTATGTAAAATGAGTGACGATATGTAGATCTCCTTGTTAATACTTCACAACGCATTGCTCAAATCTAGGAATAGACAGCGGTGCTAGTAAGGACTTCTAGAAGATCCTTGAAATAAAAGGTACATTAGACAAGGAAGTTGTAGGGTTATGTATAATGGGTTGCGGTTGTGAGTTCCCCTTTTCAACCCCTCAATTGCATAGACAGCGGCAATCGTAACTCGTAACGCACAAGACCTTTGAAATTAAAAACAAGGTAAAAGATACACAAAAAAACAAAAATTGTAGGGTTTTGTAAAATGATTTGAGAGTGGTCGATCCCTTATCAATACCCCCTTTCAATTGCACAAATCTAAGAACAGACAGCGGTGACCGTAACGCGTGACGCACGAGAAAACCTATGAAATTAAAAACAATGTACAAAAGGAAATTGCAAGTTACGTAAAATAATTTGCGTTAGCTATATCCCCAGTCAATGCCCCAGCCACCATTGTACTTTACTTTCTCTCACCCAAAATCGTATCTGGATCTTTATAAAAATCCCAAACTCGAAATCACTTCAATCTTTTGTTTCTATTTGTATACGTTATGTATTAATACAGGGTTTATCTACGACCGGGGTTTAATAAACCCATAACAATGATCGTTTCTGCTCGTAGACAATTAAATGTTTTGTTTTAACGAAAAGAATACAAAGAGTCATAAATTGTTTACACGGTAAACGATGTACGCTTATCGTGTAATTGATAATTGTTTTGACGCTAGGATGGTTTAGCACGGGTTAAGATAAGGTTTATACAACGACGAAAAGCTTATAAACCAGAGGTGCTGTAATATACTTGAAGACGTTTTACCTTCAGTGTCGTTCGCGCACATACCTACAGGTGAGTTATTTTTTACTAGCTAGCATGCACCCTCAGTAACTGCTTCTAACCTCAAACCGCTAAATTATAAGTAGACTATAGATTTTGCGCCCCTTAAGGGAAGTAATCAAAGAAAAACAAACTCAAAAGAAAATTATTGAATAAAATTAGAAAAAGTAGCGTGTGAGAAAGTGCACGCACACAAAAATACATTCTTACTGTCGGCCATTTTTCGCAAATTTAATCTAAAAACAAAAAACTCTAATAAAATAAAGAAGAGCTGTCGTCCTCTTACAAATTAAGAGCTTTTGGGTTGTTAGTTGTAATCATTGACGTTTACGTTTTCTAGAATAGTAGAAAATGCAGTAGTAAGGGTTTTGTTCCAGTTTGTGAGGGTATGCATTGGGGTAGCGTAAACACATTGTCAAACCGACCTTTTAACTGAACATTTTGTAGGACGATGAGTACCGAACGCGCCCTAACAGAATTGGTAGTTGCAGCGGCTGGGTCTACTAGCGAACGCGACCACTACACCGTACTGGAATGTGATAGCACTGGTTTTGTAATAGTGGACTGGGAGAGGTTCCCTAAGCTAGCATAAGTCC
Source organism: Platerodrilus igneus (assembly GCA_036346225.1). Classification (NCBI taxonomy): domain Eukaryota; kingdom Metazoa; phylum Arthropoda; class Insecta; order Coleoptera; family Lycidae; genus Platerodrilus; species Platerodrilus igneus. The sequence continues at coordinate 3,860,039 of JARFIW010000549.1, read as the reverse complement.
AAACCTTGCATTGTTTTAAAAAATCTTGTTATTTTTAAGTTTGTTGTAATTTACGTCACTGTTAATAAAATAAAATATAACGTGAGTTGTTTATTTCCTGCTTGGATACAAGAGCGCACGCGCAAAAGGTTAAAAAGGCCGCCAGTCGTTTTTAAATCCGGTATTTCTTGAGGGAACCGGTTGAAGCCCTAGTGTGAATATACTGACGCCCATAGATGGTGTAGGAACCTTTCGACGCTAACAAACAAATTGAACAAAATGCCGCCTCTTCGTGGTAGGGACAGTAACGAAGACAGAGTAACAATCAATTTTTAAGTTGGGATATACTCGTGGCTTTGGTCCTCCCAGCCGTGGACTCGATAGACTAGCGTTGTGTGAGTACTGATTGGTGTAGTGCTTATGAATGCGAGCGTGTGTACGTGCGTGGATGTGGCGCCCGGGCGTAAATGAGTACGCATGTGCTAACGTAAGTATGTGTATGTGCGCAGGAGATCTTGGAAATGCGCGTGTTTGCGTGCGCGTGCGTGCATATTAATACCTGAGTTAGTTGTATATACGTCCGTGCTTGCGCATGTGCGGTCAGTGGTACATGCATGTACGTGTGCTCGAGAATGGAAGGAATTTAGGAAGCATTAGGGGTTTTCAGCTTTCTAAGGATATCTTTAATTCTTTCAGAACATTCAAGATTTTCTGAATGTTCGAGTGATTAGGGACCTTTATGATTTTTCAGTATTTTGAGATTTTTAAGAATTTTAGCATTTATTCAGGATTTTCAGAATTTTTAAGAAAATTAAAGTTTTTAGTATTTTCAGGAATTTTTCAATATTCTTAGTATATATCAAGTGTTTCAAAAAATGTTGGATGTTTACGGTTTTCACAATTTTTCAAGAACTTCAAGTTTTTTTTTAGATGTTTCAGGAATATCAGGATTTCAAGGACATTCAGCATTTATCGCTATTTACAGGGTTTCAAAATTATATAGAAAATTCGACTATATCGAGATGTTTCAAGACCTTTCAGAAATTACCTATTTTAAGGTATTTTACGATATTGAAGGTTTTTTGAGTAACTTTAGAATTTTCAAAATTTTCAACATATCAGGTCGTTCAGGCATTTAGTGCTTTCAAATTTACAAAGATGTTGGAAATTTTCAGGATTTTTAAAATTTTTCTAGAGAATTTTTCTGGATTCTTCAATACTTTCAGGATATTTGGCAATTTCAAAATTTTCAAAACGTTAGTATGTTCAGGACGTTTTAGTACTTTCAGGAATGTTCTTATTGGTTTCATATTTCCAGGATTACTAGGCGATTTCAAGATTTTTAGAATTTCCGTGATTTTCTTGTGTTTCAAAGGTTTTCGATATTTTTCAGTACTTTTATGATTTCGATAATTTTAGGATCCGTAAGAATTTTTAGATTTTTAAAGGATACTTAATTAATTCTAAGTTTTCTAAAGATTCCTAATCATTTCTTTAATTCTTTCAGCACATTAAAGATTTTCAGATTGTTCAAGTGATTCTGGACTTTTACGATTTTCCAGCATTTTGAGATATTTAAGAATTATAACATCTATTTGGGATTTACGGAATATTTCTGATTTCAGGATTTTAGTCTTTTCAGTAATTTCAGAATTTTTCAGAATTCTTAGTATATTACAATGGTTTCGGAAAATTCTGAATGTTTACGGCTTTTCAAGATTTTCGAGATTTACGAGTCTTTCAAGGTTTTTAAGATGTTTCAGGAATTTCGGCTTGTCTTGAATTTTTAAACCTTTGGATTATTTAGAATTTTCAGTACTTTAAGAATATTGATAAATGTAGGTTTTTTTGAGGGTTTTCAGGTTTCCAAGATTTTTAGGAAGCATCTGAGGTTTTAAGCTTTTTAAGGATTTTAAAGGATTTTTTAATTCTTTCAGGACATTTAAAATTTTCAGAATGTTTAAGTGATTCGGAACCTTTATGATTTTTCAATATTTTAAGATTTTTTTAGAATTTTAGCATTGACTCAGGATTTTCAGAACTTTTCAGAAAATTAAAACTTTTAGTATTATCAAGAATTTCAGAATTTTTCAGTATTCTTAGTATATCTCAAGTGTTTCAGAAAATGTTGGATGTTTACGGTTTTCACACTTTTTCGAGATCTTCAACGTTTTTTTTTGATATTTCGAGAATTTCAGGATTTCATGGACAGTTAACATTTATCACTATTTACAAGGTTTCAGGATTGTCTGGAAAATTCGAATTTATCGAGATGTTCCAAGATCTTTCAGGAATTCACTATTTTATGAAATTTTATGATTTTGAAGAATTTTTAAGTATCTACACGATATTTGGGATTTTTAAAAGTTTCAAAATGTCAGGACGTTCAGAATTTTTAGTGCTTTCAAATTTACAAAGATTTTGAAGTATTTCAGAATTTTCTGAATTCTTTAGGGCTTAATAATGTTTCGAGGAGTTTTAGAATTATTCTGAATTCTTCAGTACCTTTAGGATATTTGGCATTTTCAAAATTCTCAAGACGTCAGAATGTTCAGGACGTTTTAGTACTTTCAGGATTTTTAGTATTTGTTCCAGATTTTCAAGATTATTAGGCATTTTCAAAATTTTTAATACTTGCGAGATTTTCTAGTTATTCCGAGGTTTTCAATATTTTTCAGTACTTTTACGACTTTGATAATTTTAGGATCCATGAGGATTATTAGATTTGTTAAGGATACTTAGTAATTCTACGTTTTCTAAGGATTTTTAAGGATTTCTTTAATTCCTACAGGACATTCAGGATTTTCAGAATGTTCAGGAGATTAAGAATTTATATGATTTTCTAGCAAATTGAGATTTTTAACAATGTTAGCATTTATTCAGGCCTTTCTAATGTTCCTGAATATTCAAGAATTTAGTACTTTCAGAAATTTCAGAATTTTTAGTATTCTTAGTATACTACAAGAGTTCTGGAAAATTCAGGGTGTTTACGGTTTTTCAGGGTTTTCGAGATTTTCAAATTTTGCAAGGTTTTAAAGATATTTCAGAAATTTCAGGCTTTTCTTGAATTTTTTAGAGCTTTGGATTATTCAGATGTTTCAGTACCTTAAAGATATTGACGTTTTTTGAGGGTTTTCAGGACATTCAAGATTTTCAGAATGTTCAAGTGATTCAGGACCTTTACGATTTTTGAACATTTTAAGATTTTTAAAAATTTTAGCATTTTTCAAGATTTTCAGAACGTTTCAGAATTTCAAACTTTTTAATATTTTTAAGAATTTCAGAATTTTCACTATTGTTTGTATATCTGGGGGTTTCAGAAAATGTTGGATGTTTACGGTTTTAACGATTGCAGGAATTTCAGAGTTTCAAGGACTTTCAACATTTTTATTATTTACAGAGTTTCAGAAATATCTGCAAAATTCGAATTTATCGAGATGTTCCAAGATCTTTAAGGAATTGACTATTTTATGAAATTTTAGGATTTTTAAGGTTTTTTCAGTACTTATACGATGTTTGGGATTATCTAAAGTTTTAAAATTTCCAGACGTTCAGGATATTTAGTGCTTTCAAATTTACAAAGATTTCGAGATTTTCAGAATTTTCTTAATTTTTGCTAAGGTTTAAGAATATTTCGAGGAGTTTTTATAATTATTCAGGATTTTTTAGTGCTTTTAAGATATTCGGCAATTTTAAAATTCTCAAGACGTTAGAATGTTCAGTACTTTTCAGTACTATTATGATTTTGATAATTTTAGGTTCTTGAGGCGTTTCAGATTCTTCAAGAATACTTAATGAATTTTAGGTTTTTAAAGGATTCTTAAGGATTTCTTTAATTCTTCCAGGACTTTAAAGATTTTCAGAAGGTTCAAGTTATCAGGACATTTATAATTTTTCAATATTTCTAGATTTCTAGAAATTTTAGCATTTGTTCGGGATTTTCGGAATGTTTCTGAATTTTCAAGATTTTAGTATTTTTAAAAATTTCAAAATTTTCAGTATTCTTAGTATATAATAAAAGTTTCGAAAAATTCAGGATTTTTACGGGTTTTCAGAGTTTTTGAAATTTTCGAATTCTTCAAGGTTTTTAAAATGTTTCAGGAATTTTAATATATCAAGAACTTTCAATGTTTTTAATTACTTACAGGGCTTCAAAGTTATCTGAAATACTCGAATTTATCAAGATGTTTCAAAATCTTTCAGGAATTGACTATTTCAAGGAATTTGAGTACCTGTACTATATTTGGGATTTCCAAAATTTTTAGCATATCAGGACGCTAGGGATTTTTAGTGCTTTCAAAATTACAAAAATTTAAACATCTTTCAGGATTTCTTAAAATTTTCTAGAATTTAAAAAATATTTCGAGAAGATTCAGAATCAATCGGAATTTTTCAGTACCTTCAGGATATTCGGCAATTTCAAAATTCTCAAGACGTCAGTATGTTCAGGACGTTTTAATACTTTCAGGCATTTTAGTGTTTAAATACCTGAAAGTATTAAAACGTCCTGAACAGACTGACGTCTTGAGAATTTTGAAATTGCCGAATATCCTGAAGGTACTGAAAAATCCAGATTCATTCTGAATCTTCTCGAAATAGTTTTAAAATCCTAGAAAAATTCAGGAAATCCTGAAAGATATTTAAATCTTTGTAAATTTGAAAGCACTAAAAATCGCTAGCGTCCTGATATGTTGAAAAATCTTAAAGGTTCTGACATACCTGGCCGCTCTGAAAATATTGAATGTCCTGAAAAACGTTTCAGGTATTTCAAGATTTTCTTGAATTTTTAGAAGCTTTAGATTATTCAGATTTTTCAGTACCTTAAGGATATTGATAATTGTAGGTTTTGAGGATTTTCTGACTTCAAGGTTTTTAGGACGATTTAGGAGTTCTAGGTTTTCTAAGAATTCTTAAGAATTACAATGTTTCTTTTAGGACATTTAATATTTTCAGAACATTGAGGTGATTCAGGACCTTTAAATTTTTTCAGAATTTAAAAGATTTTTAAGAGCTTTAGCATTTGTTTGGAATTTTAGGAAAGTTTCTAAATTTTCAGGGTTTTAGTGTTTTCAGAAATTTCAGCATTTTTCAATATTCTCAGTATATTCCAAGGGTTTCGGAAAATTCAGGATGTTTACGGTTTTTCAGGTTGTCCGAGATTTTGGGATTTTTCAAGGTTTTCAAAACGCTTTAGGAATTTCAGGTTTTTCTTGAATTTTTAGGAGTTTCAGATTATTCAGATTTTTTAGTACTTTAAGGATATTGATAATTGTAGGCTTTTGGGGTTTTCAGATTTTTAAGGTTTTTTTAGGACGATTTAGGAGTTTTAGGTTTTCTAAGAATTCTTAAGAATTTCTTTGATTCTTGCGGTAAATTTGATATTTTTAGAGCGTTCAGGACCTTTAATTTGTTTCAGAATTTCAGAGATTTTTAAAAACTTTAGCATTTGTTCGGAATTTTTAGAATGTTTCTGAATTTGCAGGATTTTAGTATTTTCAGTAATTTAAGAATTTTTCAGTATTCTTAGTATATTACAAGAGTTTTGGAAAATTCAGGCTGTTTATTGTTTTTCAGGTTTCCGAGATTTTCGGGATTTTTAAGATGTTTCAAGAATTTTAGGTTTTTCTTGTATTTTTAGTAGCTCTACATTATTCAAATTTTTCAGTACCGTAAGGATATTGATAATTGTAGGTATTTGAGGGTTTTCTGATTTTCAAGGTTTTTAAGATGTTCTGGGAATTTTAGGTTCTCTAAGAATTCTTAAGAATTTCTTTAATTTTTTCAAGATATTCGATATTTTGAGAACTTTCAGGTGATTCAGGACCTATAAGATTTTTCAGTAGTTCAAAGATTTCATAAACTTTAGCATTTGTTCGGAATTTTTGGACTGTTTCTAAATTTGCAGGATTTTTTCAGTAATTTCAGAATTTTTCTGTAGTCTTAGTAGGGGTTTTTTGACTTTCAAGGTTTTTAGGATGCTTTAGGAGTTTTAGATTTTTTAAGAAATCTTAAGAATTTTTGTATTTTTTCAGGACGTTCAATATTATCAGAACTTTCAAATAATTCAGGACCCTTAAGATTTTTCAATATTTTAAAATTTTTAAGAACTTTAGCATTTATTCAAAATTTTTAGGGCGTTTCTGTATTTGTAGGAATTTAGTACCTTTAGGATATTGATAATTGTAGGTTTTAAGGGTTTTCTGATTTTCAAGATTTCTAGGATGCTTTATGAGTATTTTGTTTTCTAAAAATTCTAAAGAATTTCTTTTAATTCTTTCAGGACATTTAATATTTTCAAAAGGTTTAGGTGATTCGGGACGTTTAAGATTTTTCAGCATTTCGAAGATTCTTAAGAACTTGCATTTGTTCGAAATTTTTTAAATGTTTCTGAATTTGCAGGGTTTTAGTTTTTCAGTAATTTCAGAATTTATCAGTATTCTTAGTATATTACAGGGGTTTTGAAAAATTCAGAAAGTTTACGGTTTTTCATTGTTTTCAAGATTTCAGTGTTTACAGAATTTTCCAGTATTCTTGTTATAATACAAGAGTTTCGGAAAATTCCGGCTGTTTACGGTTTTTCAGGGTTTTCGAGATTTTCGACGTTTCAGGAATTTCAGGTTTTTCTTGAATTTTTAGGAGATTTAGATTATTCAGATTTTTCAGTACCTTAAGCATATTTATAATTGTAGGTTTTTGTGGGTCTTTTGATTTTCAAAGCTTTAGGAGTTTTAGGTTTGCTAAGAATTCTTAGATTTTTTTTTATTCTTTCAGGACATTTAATATTTTCAGAACGTTGAAGTGATTCAGGACCTTTAAGATTTTTCAGTACTTTAAAGATTTTTAAGAATTTTAGTATTTGTTCGGAATTTTAGGAACGTTTCTGAATTTTCAGGGTTTTAGTATTTCCGAATCTTTCAGTATTCTTAGTATATTAGAGAGGTTTCTGAAAAGTCAGAATGTTTACGGCTTTTCAGGGTTTTTGAGATTTTCGAGTTTTTTAAAGTTTTTTAAATGTTTCAGGAATTTCAGCTTTGTCCTAAGTTTTTAGACCTTTGGATTATTCATAATTTTCAGTTTCTGAGATTTTCGGGTTTTCAAGGTCTTTATAAAACGTTTCAGGAACTTCAGGTTTGTTTTGAGTTTTAGGAGCTTTAGATTATTCAGATTTTTCCATACCTTCAAGATATTGATATTTGTAGGTTTTTGAGGGTTTTCTGATTTTCAAGGTTTTTAGGATGCTTTAAAAGTTTTAGGTTTTCTAAGAATTCTTAAGACTTTCTTTAATTCTATCAGGAAATTCAATATTTTCAGAACGTTGAGGTGATTCAGGACCTTAAAGATTTTTCAGTATTTTAAAGATTTTTAAGAACTTTAGCATTTGTTCGGAATTTTAGAAAAGTTTCTAAATTTTCAGGGTTTTAGTGTTTTCAGAAATTTCAGAATCTTTGAATATTCTCAGTATATTCCAAAGGTTTCGGAAAATTCAGGATGTTTACGGTTTTTCAGGGTGTCCGAGATTTTTGGGTTTTTTGTGGTTTTTAAAACGTTTTAGGAATTTCAGGTTTTTCTTGAATTTTTAGAGCTTTGGATTATTTAGGTTTTTAGATTTCCTATACTTTTAGGATGCTTTAGGAATTTTAGGTTTCCTACAGATTCTTAAGAATTTCCTTAATCCCTTCAGGGCAATCAAGATTTTCAGGACCTTTATGATTTTTCAGCATTTTGGGATTTTTAAGAATTTTAACATTTATTCAAATTTTCAGAACGTTTTCAAGATTTTAGTATTTTCAGGAATTTCAGAATTTTTCAGCATTCTTAGTATATCCCAAAAATCTCAGAGATTTTCGAGATTCTCAAAATTTTTATGATGTTTTAGGAAATTCAAGGACTTTCACTACTTACAGGGTTTCAGAATTATCTGGAAAAGGGCTTTATTGCGATATTTTAAACTTTTTCAGGAATTGACTATTTTAAGGAATTTTAGAGGTTTTAAGTATTTTTGAGTACTTTTCAGAGTTTTCAAGATTTTTTGTTTTTTCAGGGTTTTTAAGACGTTTTAAGATGTTTCAGAAATTTCAAAATTTCTTAGCATTCTTAGTATATACCAAAAGTCTCAAAGATTTTCGAGATTCTCAAGATTTTTATGATGTTTTAGGAATTTCAAGGACTTTCACTACTTACAGGGTTTCAGAATTATCTGGAAAATTGGGATTTATTGAGATATTCCAAACTTTTTCAGGAATTGACTATTTTAAGAAATTTTAGAGGTTTTAAGGATTTTTGAATACTTATACGATATTTGGGATTTTAAAATTTTTTTGATATGTTAAGGATGTTCAGGATTTTTAGTACTTTCAAATTTTTGACATTTTTGCATCTAATTTTTGCAAGCTTTTAAGGATATTTCGAGGAGTTTCAAAATTTTTCGGGATACTTTAGTACTTTCGGGATATTTACAAATTCAAAATTTTCAAGACGTCAGAATGTTCAGGAATTTTAGTATTTGTTCCAGATTATTAGGATTATTAGGCGTTTTCAAGATTTTTAAAGTTTTTTGGAGTTTTAGAAGTTTTCAATATTACTTTCGATGATTGTAGGTTATTTAAGGGTTTTCAGATTTTTTAAGGATGCTTCATGCATTTCAGGCTTTCTATGGATTCTTAAAAATTTTTGTAATTCTTTCGAGACAATTTTTTTCTCCTACCTTTAAGTGCAACGCCCATTTTTGTCCAGTAATATTGAAAACTTCAAATCTGAATAATCTAAAGCTGCTAAAAGTTCAAGGAAAACCTGAAATTCCTGAAACGTCTTAAATAACCTTGAAAACCCTAAAATCACGAAAACCCTAAATTTTTCGAAACCCCTGTAATATACTAAAAACACTGAAAAATTCTGAAAATACTAAAATCCTGGAAATTCAGAAACCTTTCAAAAATTCCAAACCTATGCTAAAGTTCTTAAAAATCTTTAAAGTACTGAAAAATCTTAAAGATCCTGAATCACTTGAACGTTCCGAAAATATCGAATGTCCTGAAAGAATCAAAGAAATTCTTAAAAATTCTTAGAAAACCTAAAACTCAAAGCATCCCAAAAATCTTGAAAATCTGAAAACTTTCAAAAACCTACAATTATCAACATCCCTAACCTACTGTAAAATCTGAATAATCTAAGGCTCTTAAAAATTTAAGAAAATTTTGAAATTCTAGAAACGTCTTAAGAAACCTTGAAAACCCCGAAAATTTTAGATATCTTGAAAAACCGTAAACATCCTGAATTCTCCAAAACCCCTGTAATATATTAAAAATATCGAAAGATTTTGAAATTTCTGAAAATACTAAAACCCTGCAAATTCAGAAACATTCAAAAAATTTCGAACTATTGCTAAAGTTCTTAAAAATCACTGAAATACTGAAAAATCTTGAAGGTCCTGAATCACCCAAGTGTTCTGAAAAAATCAATGAAATTATTAAGAATTTTTAGAAAGCCTAAAACTCCTAAAGCATCCTAAAAACCTTGAAAATCTGAAAACCCTCAAGACCTATAATTATCAATATCATTAAGGTACTGAAAAATTCAAGAAAAGTTTGAATTTCCTACGTTTTAAAAACCTTGAAAAACCCGAAAAAATTAGAAACCCTAAAAAAAAAGTAAATATTCTGAATTTTCTGAAACCCTTGATGTATACTAAGAATACTGAAAAATTCTGAAATTACAGAAAATACTAAAATTCTTCAAATTCAGAGACATCCTAAAAATTTTGAACAAATGCTAAAGTTCTTAAAAATTTTAAAATATTAAAAATTTTTAAAGGTCCTGAATTACTTGAACGTTCTGAAAATATTGAATGTCCTGAAAGAATTAAAGATTTTCTTAAGAATTCTTAGAAAACCCAAAACTCCTAAAGCATCCTAAAAACCTTGAAAATCAGAAAACCTTCAAAACCTAAATTTATCAGTATCTTTAAGCTAATGAAAAACCAAATGCTAAGGTTCAGAGAAGTTATACAATACTAAAAAATCTTAAAGGTCCGGATTGACCTGAAAGTTCTGAAAATATTCAATGTCCCGAAAGAAACAAAGAAATTCTTAAGAGGTTTTAAAAAACCTGAAACTCTTAGAGCAACCTAAAATTCCTTAAAATCTGAAAACCCTCAAAACCTACAATTATCAATATTTTTAAGGTATTGAAAAATTTGAATAATCTGAAGCTCCCAAAAATTCAAGAAAACTCTGAAATTCCTAAAACCTCTTAAAAACCTTGAAAACCCCAAAAATCTAACAAACCCTGAAAAATCGTATACATCTTGAATTTTCCGAAACCCTTGTTATATATTGAGAATATTGAAAGATTCTGAAATTTCTAAAAATACGAATACCCTGAAAATTCAGAAATGCTCTTAAAATTCAGAACAAATGCTAAAGTTCTTAAAAATCTTTAAAATACTGAAAAATCTTAAAGGTTCGGAATTAGATGAGCGTTCTGAAAATATCGAATGTCCTGAAAGAATCAAAAAAATCCTTAAGAATTCTTAAAAAAACCCAAAACTCATAAAGCATCCTAAAAATCTTGAAAATCTGAAACCCTCCAAACCTACAGTTATCAATATCCTTAAGACGCTGAAAATCCTAATAATCTAAAGCACCTAAAAATTTAAGAAGTATTTGAAATTCCCGAAACGTCTTAGAAAACCATGAAAAACCCAAAAATCTCGAAAATCTCTTGAATAACCGTATACATCCTGGATTTTTCGAAACTCCTATATTATATATTAAAAATACTGAAAGATTCTGAAATTTCTGAAAATACTAAAACCCTGAAAATTCCGAAATGTTCTCAAAATTCCAAACAACTGCTAAAGTTCTTTAAAAATCTTTGAAATACTGAAAAATCTTGAAGGTCGTGAATCACCTAAAACTCCTAAAGGTCCTAAAAACCTTGAAAATTTGAAACCCTCAAAAATCTTAAGATAATGAAAAATCTGAATAATCTACAACTCCCAAAAATTGAAGAAAAACCTCTTATTTAACCTTAAAAAACCCGTGAATCTCAAAAACCTAGAAAAACCGTAAACCTCTTAAATTTTCTGAAACCGCTGAAATTTCTGAAAATACTAAAACCTTAAAATTCAGAAATATTCCGAAAACAAATGCTAAAGTTTTAAAAAAATTTTAAATCCTCAAAAATCTTAAAGGTCTTGAATCACTTAAACGTTCTGAAAATATTGAATGTTCTGTAAGAATTAAAAAAATTCTTAAGAATTCTTAGAAAAACTAAAACTCCTAAAGCATCCTAAAAACATTGAAAATCTGAAAATCTTTAAAAAACCTACAATTATCAATATCCTTAAAAATTTTGAAAATCCCACATATCGTATAAATACCCAAAAAAACTTGAAAATCCTAAAATTTCTTAAAATAGTCAGTTCCTAAAAGATCCTGAAACATCTCGATAAATTTGAATTTTTTAGAAAATTCTGAAACTCTGTAAGTAGTGGGAAAATCGAAAGGCCTTGAATTCCTGAAACATATTAAAAACCTTGAAAATCTCGAAAAATCGTGAAAACCGTTAACATACAACATTTTCTGAAACCCTTGAGGTATACTAAGAATACTGAAAAATTGTAAAATTGCAGAAAATAGTAAAAGCTTGAAAATAAATGCTAATATTCTTAAAAATCTCAAAATGCTATAAAGATCTTGAAAGATCTCGATAAATGTGCATATCCCAGATAACTTTGAATGACTGTAAGTAGCGAAAAATGTTGAAAGTCCTCGAAATAAGGAAATTACTGAAACATCTTAAAAACCTTGAAAATCTGTAAAAATAGTAGAAACCATAATCATTCAACATTTTCTGAAATCCTTGAGATATATTAAGTATACTGAAAAATTTTGAAGTTTTTGTAAATACTGAAATCCTGAAAACTCAAAAACATTCTGTAAATCCCGAATAAATGCTAGACATTTTAAAACTTTGAAAATCGCAAATATCGTAGAAGTATTCAATAAACCTTAAAAATCCTAAAATTTTAAAAAATATTCAATTCCTGAAAAATTTTGGAACATCTCGATAAATTCGAATTTCCCAGATAATTCTGAAACTCTGTAACTAGTGAAAAATGTTGAAAGTCCTTGTAACCCTGAAATTCCTGCAACATTTTAAAAACCTCGAAAATCTCGAAAAATCGTTAAAACCGTAAACATCCAACATTTTCTGAAACCCTAGATATACAAAAATACTGAAGAATTCTGAATTTCTTAAAAATATTAAAAGCTTTGAAGTTCTGAAACCTTTTGAAAATCTTGAAAAAATGCTAAAATTCTTAAAAACCTCGAAATGCTGAAAAATCGTAAAGGTCCCGAATCACTTGAACATTCTGAAAATCTTGAATGCCCTGAAAGAATTAAAAAATTCTTAAAAATCGTTAAAAAGCTTAAAACCTCAAATGCTTCCTAAAAAGTTTCTTTACCGAACTACTACACAAAAAGAGGTTCAACAATGTTACGTCGTCGTCGTTCAGCTTTTTGAAACACGATAAACTCGAAGATGAGAGAAGAAACAATGCTACATCAAACAGGTTTGTCTTGATGAGATTTATCTAGAGGGTTGCCGCTGGACTCCCTATTGCTATGATAGGGAGTTCAGCCAGAGGCTGTTGTTGCTTCTTGTTCAATTCCACCGCGCGTCAGATGATTTCCGAAATTAGGGAAGCCGGCGCATGAAGTCGCCAGTGACACAATATTTGCAAAAAATTTTCTTCCATGTGGGGCGGCTACTAGAGTTTGCGCTTTGTGTGCATTATCATTCCAGCTACCCTTGCTCTTAACCGCAGGTTCCAAGAAATAATTAAAATATTTAAGGTGAGATATATTCATTTTGTAAGTGAAACAGAAAACAAAAGCCACAAACGATTACAAAGTACCCAGGCTACAATAATGCTAAGACATCTAGACACCCTCAACCCTTACCCGCACAGTCCACCGTGGTCACACTACTGTCTACTTGCTTTCGCAATATCTTCGCAGGTTGTTGAATTCTGATCGGATTTACATACGAAGGTGCAATTTGGCTGCAACCCTTCCCATGTTGCAACCCCATAACCGGAACAATTACATGCAGGTGTCACAGTCTGGTCGCACGCTTTATAACCACATGAGGAGACATACGCAACAGCCACTGTGAGAAGCGTAAGCACCAACCAAATCTTCATTGTGCTAGAACAAAACCTGGTTGAAATTGTTTCTAGTTGGGAAATGGCCGCATGGGTACAAACTATGCACTTACCTGGAGTACGAATGGATAACTATTATTAAAACTACAGAAATTTCTTATTTTATAATTTAAATTCCTAATTTAGTTGTCATTTGCATGGCGAAAAAACATATTGTAAACAGTTGTTAAAAAATAAAACATTAACATACAGACAGTTTGTTAAATAAACATCAAGGTTTGGTTATGTGTTTGAGGTTAGATTAGATCTCTGGATGCGCGAAATTAGTGCGCATAAATTAACTAATGCACTTGTAATGCATGTTTGACAGGAAAAACGCATCTAAATAAAGCGCAACAACACGCTTTACACCATCATTAACAACAATTCTTTTGCGAACATCGTAGACGGCGGCTAAATATTCCCCGTGACTCATTCCAAAGACGTAAGCTCGGTTGTGTAACTAGCAAACCGGAAGGTTAGCATAGCTTGTTATGGAAGAAACCAATTGGTTTCGTTACATCACCAACAAAATAAAATCCTTTCAAGGAAATTTCGTACAATATTTTTCGTACCGCTGGTTTTGGGTGGTAAACCCTTCCAAACTCAAAATCTTCCCTTTACCACTTGGGTCTTTTTGACCCTTAGAGGTGGATACCCTAGGAGCAACCTCTTTCAAAATCCCCTCGTTAAAGCAGGAATTTTGACCCTAGCGACCGAAAACTTACACGTAGCCTTATTCCTCGGCGAAACCTTATATTTGATTTTCCAATGCTCTACCCGAAGGCAAAACCGCTGGAACTTTAACAACCTTTTGCTCTTGTAGAAATGTAACATTCACACTACCACTTTCAAAAGTTACAACTTTAGATTTCTTTAGAGGTGGAATTTTTGACCCCAGTGTTGCCTTATTCCTCTGCGTAAAACGCTTGAGTTGCTTTAATACAAACGTTTGTTCTTGTAATAGACCATCAGGCCAACCCTGATACATCAAGAATTTGGGGAAATGACCATTATATCTCTGAGCATATAAAATACCTCAAGGCCTAAAAGTGTCAGCCATAGATTCAGTTACAGGAGAAATTTATATACTAGTGACCATGCTGAGTCCCGTATTCCTTTGAACATGTGGAATATTGCTTCACAAAAGTTCCAAAACAAGTTTTGTAAGTGGAAGAATCATTTTGAACGTTGGCCATGTTTAAGAAGCTAGTTGAAACGTCTATATCGTTTGGCAAAATTTTCGCCCCAGGAGGAACTCCCTTTCAAAAGTCTCAGACCTAGATTTAGTTAGGGGCAAAATTATTACTCTAGTCACCAAAAATTGCCTAAAGCTTTTTCCTCTACGTAAAACGCTGAGACCTTAACAACGTTTTGTTCTTGTAGAAGTATAACGTCCGGACCATCCTTTTAATTTCAACAATTTGCCAAAACAATCCCGTATGCCTCTGGATACGTGGAATACTCTTTCGTAATGGAGGAGTTATTAGGTTCTAAACTTTCTTCTGGTCTGAATGTTAGGTCGAGGCATGTCTTTAACTGTTGGCAATGCTTCTGCCTCTGGAACAACTCCCTTACAAAAGTTTCAGTCCTAAATTTAGCTAGAGTCAAAATTTTTGACCCTGGTAACCAAGAATATCATGTAGCCTTATTCCTCTATGCAAAATGCTGAAACACCAACAACCTCTCGTCCTTAAAGAGGTATAACGTTTGCACAACCCCATTAATTTCAACAATTCGGAGAAACAATCCCATATGCCTCTGAATACGTGGAATACTCTTTCGTAGTGGAGGAATTATTAGCTTGTAAGCTTTCTTTTCGTCTGAATGGTAAGTTGAGACTTGTCCCTAAATTCTGGCAATGCTTTTATCTTTGGGACAACGCCCTGTCAAAAGTCCAAGCCCTAGATTTAGCTAGAGGCAAATTTTTTTATTAGCCTGTAAACTTTCCTCTGGTCTGATTAGTAAGTTGAGACTTCCCTTTAACGTCAGACAATGTTTCTGTCTCTTGGACAACTCCCTTTCAAAAGTTTCAGCCCTAGATTTAGCTAGCGGCAAAATTTTTGACCCTAGTGACCAAGAATTTCACGTAGCCTTATTCCTCTACGTAAAATACTGGAACTTTAACAATCCTTTGTCCTTCTAGAATTGTAGCTTAGGGGCAAACCCTTTAATTTTAATAATTTGGAAAAACACTTCCACATGTCTCTGGATACGTAGAATACTCTTTTATAGCGGAGGAATTATTAGCATGTAAACTTTCCTCTCGTTTGAATGGTAAGTTGAGACTTCCCTTTAACGTCTGGCAATGAATCTGCCTCTAGAACAACTCCCCTTCAAAGTGTTAACCTTAGATTTAGCTATAAGAACTGACCAAGAATTTCAGGTAGCTTTATTATTCTACGTAAAATACCGGAACTCTAGCAATCTTTTGTCCTAGAAGTGGTGTAACGTATGGATAACCCCCTTATTTTAATAATTCAAAAATGCGATTTTATATGCCTCTGGATACGTGAAAACCTGTTTCGTAGTGGAGGAATTATTATCTGTGAACTTTCCTCTTACCTGTAAGGTAAGTTGAGACTTATTTTTAACTTTTGACAATAATTCAACCTATGGAACAGCTTCTTTTTAAAAGCCTCAGCTCAGATTTAGATAGAGACAAAATTTTTGACCCTAGTGACCAAGAATTTCATGTAGCCTTATTCCTCTACGTAAAATGCTGAAACTCTAGCAATTATTTGTCCTTGAAGAGGTGTAACAATTGGACAACCCCTTTAATTTCAACAATTCGGAACAACAATTCCATATACTTCTGGGTACGTGAAATACCTTTTCGTACTAGAGGAATTATTAATTTGTAAACTTTCTTTCGTCTAAATGGTAAGTTGAGACTTATCTTTTGGTAATGCCTCTACCTCCTTTTCAAAAGTCTCAGCCATAGAATTAGCTAGAAGTAAAATCTTTGACCCTAGTAATCAAGAATTTCATGTAGCCTTATTCCTCTACGTAAACTGCTGCAACTCTAGCAATCTTCTGTCCTTAATGAGCTGTAACGTTTGGACAACCCCTTTAATTTCAACAATTCGTAAAAACAATCTCATATGCCTCTGGATATGTGGAATACTTTTTTGTATGGAGTAATTGTTAACAAGTAAATTTTGCTCTCTCCTGAATGGTAAGTTGAGACTTGTCTTTAATTTCCGGCAATGCTTCTGCTTTTGGGACAACTCTTTTTCAAAAGTCCAAGCCCTAGATCTAGCTAGAGGCAAAATTTTTTACCCTGGTGACTAAGAATTTTATGTAGCCTTATCCCTCTACGTAAAATGCTGGAACTCTAGTAATCTTTTGTCCTTCAAAAGGTGTAACGTTTTGAAAAACTTTTAATTTCAACAATTCTGAAAAACAATTCCATATGCCTCTGGATGCGTGAAATACTCTTTTGCAGCGGAGGAATTATTAGCTTGTAAACTTTCCTCTTGTCTAATTGGTAAGTTGAGACTTCCCTTTAACTTCCGACCATGCTTCTGCCTCTGAGGCAACTCCCTTTTAAAAGTCCAAGCCCTAGATTTACTTACCCTGGTGATCAAGAATTTCATGTAGCCTTATTCCTCTACGTAAAATGCTGGAGCTTTAGCAATCTATTGTCCTTCAAAAAGTGTAACGTTTGGAGAATCCTTTTAATTTCAACAATTCTGAAAAACAATCACATGCCTTTGGATATGTGGAATACTCTTTTGCAGTGGAGGAATTATTATCTTGTAAACTTCCTTTCGTCTGATTGGTAAGTTGAGACTTCCTTTTTACATCTGGCAATGCCTCTGCCTCTGGGACAAATTCCTGTCAAAAGTTTCAGCCCTAGATTTAACTGGAGGCAAAAACTTTTGACCCTAGTGACCAAGAATTTCATGTAGCCTTATTTCTCTACGTACAATGCTGTAACTCTAGCAATCTTTTGTCTTTAAAGAGGTGTAACGTTTACACAAACCCTTTAATTTCAACAATTCGGAGAAACAATCCCATATGCCTCTGGATACGTGGAATACTCTTTCGTAGTGGAGGAATTATTAGCTTGTAAACTTTCTTCTCGTCTGAATTGTAAATTGAGACTTTTCTTTAAGTTTTAGTAGCACTTCTACCTCTGGGACAACTCCCTTTCAGAAGTCAAAAGCCTTAGATTTAGCTAGAGGCAAAATTTTTGAACCTAATGACCAAGAACTTTATGTAGTCTTATTACTCTACGTATAATGCTGGAACACTAACAACCTTTTATGCTTGAAGAGGTGTATTGTTGAGACCCCTTTAATTTCAACGATTCGGGAAAACAATCCCATATGCCGCTGGATACGTGGAGTGCTCTTTCGTAGTGAAGGAATTATTAGCTTGTAGACTGAACTGTAAGTTGGGACTTGGCTTTAACTTTTGCCAATGATTTTACCTCTGGGACAAATCCCTTTCAAAAGTCTCAGCCCTAGATTTAGCTAGAGGCAAAACTTTTGAACCTAGTGATCAAATGTAGCCTTATTCCTCTACGTAAAATGTTGGAACTCTAGCAATCTTTTGTCCTTGAAGTGGTGTAACGTTTGGACAAGGTCTTTAATTTTAACAATTCGAAAAAACAGTCCCATATGCCTCTCGATACGTGGAATACTCCTTCATAGTGGAGGAACTAATTGCCTGTAAACTTTCTCTCGCCTGAATTGTAAGTTTAGACTTGGTTTTAACTTTTGCCAATGATTTTTCCTCTGGGATAAATTCCTTTCAAAAGTCTTAGCTTTAGATTTAGGTAGAGGCAAAATTTTTGGCCCTAGTAACCAAGAATTTCATGTAGCCTTATTCCTCTACGTAAAATACTGGATCTCTAGCAATTTTTTGTCCTTGAAGAGGTGTAACGTTTGGACAACCTCTATAATTTCAACAATTCGGAAAAACAATGTCTCTGGATATGTGGAATACTCTTTTGTAGTGGAAGAATTATTAACTCTTTCCCGAAAGGTAGTTGAGACTTGTCTTTAACTTCTAATAATAATTCAACCTCTGTGACAACTCCCTTTTAAAAGTCTTGGCCTTATATTTAGCTACAGGCAAAATTTTTCACTCTAGTGACCAAAAAATTCATGTAGCCTTATTTTTAGACTTTCGAATTACTCAGATTTTTCAGTACTTTAAAGATATTGATAATTGTTGGTTTTTAAGAGCTGTCAGTTTTCCAAGATTTTTATGATGCTTTAGAAGTTTTAGATTTTCTAAGTATTCTTAAGGGTTTCTATAATTCTTTAAGAACATTTCAATATTCTCATAATGTTCAGGTGATTCGGGACCTTTATGATTTGTCAGTATTTCAAGATTTTTAAAAATTTTAGCATTTGTTCGGGATTTTCGGAATGTTTCTAGATTTTCAGGATTTTAGTATTTTCAGAAATTTCAAAAATTTTCAGTATTCTTAGGATACTATAAGGGTTGAGGAAAATTCAGGATATTTACAGCTTTACAGGGTTTTCAAGATTTTCGAGTTTTTCAAAGTTTTAAGATTTTTCAGAAATTTCAGGGTTTCTTTAAATTTTTAGCACTTTGGATTATTCAGATTTTCAGTACTTTAAAGATATTGATAATTGTAGTTTTTTTGAGTTTTCAGATTTCCAATACCTTTAGATCGATTTAAGAGTTTTAGGTTTTCTAAGGCTTCTTAAGAATGTCTTTGATTCCTTCAGGACATTCAAGATTTTGAGAATGTTCAAGTGATTCAGGACCTTTACGATTTTTCAGCACTTTGAGATTTTTAAAAATTTTAGAATTTTTAAAGATTTTCAGAACGTTTCAGAATTTCAAAGCTTTTTATATTTATAAAAATTTCAGAATTTTTCAGTATTTTTTATATATCTGAGGTTTCATAAAATGTTAGATTTTTCGAGATTTTTAAAATTTTTAGAATGTTGCAGGAATTTCAGGGTTTCAAGGACTTTCAACATTTTTCTGTATTTCCAGGGATTCAGAATTATCTGGAAAATTCGAATTTATCAAGATGTTCTAAGATCTTTCAGGAATTGACTATTTTATAAAAGTATGGGATTTTTAATGCTTTTTTGATTACCTATACGATATTTGAGATTTTCACAAGTTTCAAAATGTCAGAAGTTCTGAATTTTAGTTTTTTCAAATTTACAAGGATGTCGAGATTTTTCAGAATTTTCTTAATTTTTCTAGAGATTAATTTCAAAATTCTCAAGAGGTCAGAACGATCAAGACGTTTTACTACTTTCGGAAATTTTAGCATTGGTTCCAAATTTTTCAGGATTATTAGGCGTTTTCAAGATTTTAGTATTTCCGAGATTTTCTACTGTTTCTAAAGTTTTCAATACTTTTCAGTACTTTTATGATTTCGATAATTTTAGGTTCCTGGAAGGTATTTAGATTTTTCAAGGATACTTAAATAATTCTAAGTTTTCTAAGGATTTAATTTTTTCAGGACATTAAAGATTTTCAAAATGATCATGTGATTCAGGACGTTTATGATTTTTTCAGCAGTTTGAGATTTTTAAGAATTCTGGTATTTATTTGGGATTTACGGAATGTTTCTGAATTTTTAGAATTTGAGTATTTTTAGGAATTTCAGAATTTTTTAGTATTCTTAATATATTGCAAGGGTTTCGGAGAATTTAGGCCGTTTACGGTTTTAAAGGTTTCCGAGATTTAGAGTTGTTCAAGGTTTTTTAAGACGTTTCAAGAACTTCAGAATTTTCCTGAATTTTTATGAGCTTTAGGTTATTCAGATTTTTCAGTATTTTAACGATATTGATAATTGTAGGGTTTTTGAGGGTTTCAGATTTCCAAGATTTTTAGGATGCTTTAGGAGTTGTAGTCTGAAAATTCTTAAGGATTTCTTTAATCCTTTCAGGAAATTCAATATTTTCGGAATGTTTAAATAAATCAGGACCTTTATTATTTCTCCGCATTTCAAGATTTTAAAAAATTTTAGCATTTGTTCGGGATTTTCGGAAGGTTTCTGAATTTTCAGAATTTTAGTATTTTTAGAATTTTCAGAATTTTTCAGTACTCTTAATATATAACAAGAGTTTCGAAAAATTGAAGATATTTAAAGGTTTTTGAAATCTTCAAGTTCCTCAAGGGTTTTTAGATGTTTCAGGAATTTCAGGTTTTTCTTGAATTTTTATGAGCTTTGGATTATTCAACTTTTTCAGCACTTTAAAAATATTGATAATTGTAGGTTTTTTGATGGTTTTCAGATCTTCAAGATTTTTAGGAAGCATTAGGGTGTTTTTTAATTCTTTTAGGACATTCAACATTTTCAGAATGTTAAAGTGATTCAGGACCTTTATAGTTTTTCAGCATTTTGAGACTTACAAATTTTAACATTTATTCAGGATTTTCAAGCTTTTACTATTTTTAGAAATTTTAGAGTTTTTCAGTAT
This sequence comes from Platerodrilus igneus, assembly GCA_036346225.1. Lineage (NCBI taxonomy): Eukaryota > Metazoa > Arthropoda > Insecta > Coleoptera > Lycidae > Platerodrilus > Platerodrilus igneus. The sequence continues at coordinate 3,839,420 of JARFIW010000549.1, read as the reverse complement.
TCTTAGTATATCCCAAGGATTTCAGAAAATGTTAAACGTTTACGGTTTTTTTAGATTTTTCGAGATTTCAAGATTTTTAAAATGTTCCAGAAATTTCAGGATCTCAAGGACTTTCCATATATTTCAGTACGTACAGAGTTTCAGAATTATCTGAAAAATTCGAATTTATCAAGATGTTTTAATATCTTTCAGGAATTGACAATTTTAAGGAATTTTAGAATTTTTAAGGTTTTTGAGTACCTATACAATATTTTGGATTTTCAAAATTTTCAACATGTCGGACGTTCAGGGTTTTAGTGCTTTCAAAAATTTACTAAGATTTTTGATTTTCAGGATTTTTAAAATTTTTCTAGGATTTCAGATGTTTCATAATTCTTCGGGATTTTTCAGTATTTTCAAGATGTTCGGCAATTTCAAAATTCTCAAGACGTCAGAATGTTCAGGACCTTTTACTACTTTCAGGAATTTTAGTATTGATTCCAGATGTTCAGGAGTATTAGGCGTTTTCAAGATTTTTAGTATATCGGAGATTTTCTAGTGTTTCAAAGGTTTTCAATATTTTTCAGATTACGATAATTTTAGGTTTCTTGAGGCGTTTCAGATTATTCAATGATACTTAATGAATTCTAGGTTTTTAAACGATTCTTAAGAATTTCTTTAATTTTTTCAGAAATTTCAAGATTTTCAGAAGGTTCAAGTGATATGGACAATTCTGATTTTTCAGTATTTGTAGATTTCTAAAAATTTTAAGAATTTGTTCGTAATTTTCGGAATGTTTCTGAATTTTCAGCATTTAAGTATTTTTAGAAATTTCAGAACCTTTCAGTGTTTTTAATATATTACACGGGTTTTTAAAAATTCTAGATATTGACGGTTTTTCAATTTTTTTCAAGATTTCCAAGTTATCCAAGGTTTTTAGGATGTTTCAGAAATTTCAGGTTTCTCTTGAATTTTTTAGAGATTTGGATTATTCTGATTTTTTAGTACCTAAAGGATATTGATAATTGAAGGTTTTTTGAGGGTTTTCAGATTTCCAAGATTTTTAAAAAGCACTACGGGTTTTGAGCTTTCTAAGGATTCTTAAGGATTTTTAATTCTTTCAGAATGTTCAAGTAATTCAGAACCTTTACGGTTCTTCAGAATTTTTAAGAATATTAGAATTGTTTCAGGATTTTCAGAACGCTTCAGAATTTTAAAGCTTTTAATATTTATAAAAATTTCAGGACATTCAAGATCTTCAGAATGCTCAAGTGATCCAGTACTTTTATGGTTTTACTACATTTTGAGATTTATAAGAATTTTAGCATTTATTCAGGAATTTCAGAAAGTTTCTGAGTTTTCAAGATTTCAGAATTTCAGAATTTTTCTTAATATATTACAAAGAGTTTCGGAAAATTCGGATTGTTTACGGTTTTTAAGGTTTCCGAGATTTCGAGTTTTTCAAGGTTTTTGAAAACGTTTCAGAAACCTCAGAATTTTCATGAATTCTTAGGAGCTTTAGATTATTCAGTTATTTCAGTACTCTAACGATATTAACAACAGATTTCCAAGATTTTTAGAATTCTTTAGTAGTTTTAGGTTCTCGAAGAAATCCTTAAGATTTCTTTAATTCTTTCAGGAAATTCAATATTTTCAGAATGTTTCGGTGATTCAGGGCCTTTATTATTATTCCGTATTTCAAGTTTTTAAAATTTTATCATTTTATCATTAATAAATTCTAAGTTTTCTAAGGATTCTAAAGGATTCCTTTAATTCTTTCAGGACATTCATAATTTTCAAAATGTTCAAGTGATTCAGGACATTTTTGATTTTTTTAGCGCTTTGAGATTTTTAAAAATTCTAACATTTAATCGGGATTTACGGAATGTTTCTAAATTTTCAAGATTTTAGTATTTGTAAAAATTTCAAAATTTTTAGTATTCTTAGTATGTAACGAGAGTTTCGAAAAATTCAGAATATTTAAAGCTCTTCAGGGTTTCTGAGATTTCAGAGTTTTTCATGGTGTTCAGATGTTTCAGAAATTTCAGGTTTTTCTTGAATTTTTGGAGCTTTGAATTATTCGAATTTTTGAGTACTTTAAAGATATGGATATTTGTAGGCTTTTTAGGGATTTCAGATTTTCAAGATTTTTAGAAAACGTTAGGGCGTTTTTTAATTCTTTCAGGACATTCAAGATTTTCAGAATGTTCAAGTGGTTCTGGACTATTATGATTTTTCAGCAATTTGAGATTTTTAATAATATTAGCATTTATTCAAGATTTTCAAGCTTTTACTATTTTCAGAAATTTCAGAATTTTTCAGTATCCTTAGTATATCTAAAGGGTTTTCATGACTTTTCGAGATTTTCAAGGTTTTTAAGATGTTCCAGAAATTTCAGGACCTGAAGTACTTTCCATATTTTTCAGTACTTACATGGTTTCGGAATTATCTGGTAAATTCGAATTTATCGACATGTATCAAAATCTTTCAGCAATCGCCATTCTAAGGAATTTTAGAATGTTTAAAAATTTTTGAGTACCTATACAATATTTTGGATTTTCAAAATTTTCAACATGCCAGGACTTTCAGGATTTTTAGTTTTTTCAAATTTATAAAGATCTTGGGATTTTTCAAGATTTTCTGAATTTTTCTAAAGGTTAAGAATATTTCAAAAAGTTTCAGAATTATTCGGGATTTTCAGTACTTTCAGGATATTTGGAAACTTCAAAACTGTCAAGACGTTAGAATGTTCAGGACATTTTACTACTTTTAGGAATTTTAGTATTGGTTCCAGATTTTCAGGATTATTAGGCGTTTTCAAGATTTTTAAATTTTCTGTAGTTTCGGAAGTTTTCAGTATTACTCAATACTTTTAGTATTTCGTTGATTGTAGGTTCTTTGAGGTTTTTCAGATTTTTCAAGGATACTTTATGAGACTTAGGCCTTCTATGTATTCTCAAGAATTTCTTAAATTTTTTTAGGGCAATCAAACAGGTTTGTCTTGCTGCGATTTATCTAGAGGGTTGCCGCTGGATTCCATATTGTTACGATAGGCTCATGAGGCTGCTGTTGCTTCTTGTTCAATTCCACAGCGCGTATATAACTTCAGATGACTTCCGAAATTACGGAAGCCGGCGCATGGAGGCGCCAGTGACACTAGATCTTCATACGATGCTTGCAACAATAAATTTCTTCCTTGTGCTACTATTTGTACGGTGGGGTGGCTACATTATCGGAGATTGAATTTGATTTCCTCTTTGTGCGCATTTTCTTTCCAGCTACCCTTGCCCTTAACCGCACGTTCCAAGAAATAATTAAAATATGTAAAGTGAGATATATTAAAACATTTTGTGACACAGAAAACAAAACCACAAACTTAAAGTTAGACTACAAAGTACCCAGACTACAGTAATTCTACAGACATCTAAACACCCACAACCCTTACCCACGCAATCTACCGTGATCACATTATTGTCCACTTGCTTTCGCAATATCTTCACAAGTTGTTGAATTCTTATCGGATTTACATACAAATGTGCAATTAGGTTTCGCCCCTTCCCAGGTTGCATCTCCATAGCCGGAACAATTACATGCAGGTGTCACAGTCTGGTCGCAAGCTTCATCACCACCTGAGAAGACATACGCGACAGCCACTGTGAGAAGCGTGAGCACCAACCAAATCTTCATTGTGCTAGAACAAAAACTGCCTTGAAACTTTTCTAGTTATAAAATGATCGCGCACGTACAAACTATCAAACTATGTACTTACCTGGAGTACGAGTGGATAACTATTGTCAAAACAAAAGAAATGTCGTGTTTTATAATTTAAAACTCCTACTTTAGTTGTGTCATTTACATACAAACATCAAGGTTTGATTATTTCTTTGAGGATAGATTAGATCTCTGGGTTTGGCTCGTGTTTATTTCATGCGCGAAATTAGTTGCGCATAAATTAACTAAAGCATGTTTGACAAAAGAAAACTAACTAAATATGGCGCAATAACATGTTTTACACGTCGTTAGCGGCGCTGTGACGTATCCAAAAGACGTATTTAGCCTCGCTTGTGTAATTAACAAACCGGAAGATAACCACAGCTCGTTCGTTATGGGAAAAAAACAAATGGTTTGGTTACATAACCTACAAAATAAAATCCTTCAAAGATAGTTTCGTATATCATATTTTCGTACCGTTCTAAACTCTTCCAAAAATTTCCTTTCATCATTGGGGTTCTTTAGACGCTTAGGAGTGGATACCCTAGAAGCAACTTCTTTCAAAATCTTTACGTTAGAGCAGAAGTTTTTGACCCTAGTGACCAAAAGTAACACATCTTAGTCCTCTGCGAAGCCGCTGGAACTTTAACAAATATTTTCGTACCGCTAGTTGTGAATTGTTCTAAAGACTTCCCTACTCAAAATTTTCCTTTACATTTGGGTTTTCTATGACTTTCGGAGGGGTGGGTACCCTAGATGAGCAAACGTCGCTATTATAAGGGTAACGATTTTTGACCCTAGTGGCAAAAAGTTCCACGTAGCCTTAATTCTCCCCGAAAACGTTAGAATTTTTATACAACTTTTTATTCTTGTTGAAGTGTAACACTCGGACCTTCCCTTTAATTTTGACAATTAGAAAGACAAATCCAATATTTCTCTTGACATGTGAAATATTACTCCCCAAAACCTCAAGATTAAATTCTATTATTGGGGGATTGTTAATCTTTGTACATTTTACTGAAAATTTCTGATAATTCTGAATATTTTAAAAGCCCTGAACTATCCAAAACATTCATGGGAGTCTTTATAAATTCTAAAAAAAATTTTAATTTTTAAAAGGTCCTGAAATTCTTAAAGTAAATATACCTGAACTACCTTAAAATCCTAAAAAACACTGAAAGTTTTTGAAAATTGTAAAAACATCTTGGAAATTCCAAATATCTGTAAAGGCCTGGAAAATTTTTAAAAAGATTAATACCATAAAGCGCTTAAAAACTCAAAAAAATTCTGAAATCTCAAGGGTTTCAGAAAATGTTTACGGTTTTTATGGTTTATCGAGATTTCCAAGGTTTTTAAGGCGTTTCAGGAATTTCAGGATCCCAAGAACTTTCCACATTTTTTTACTACTTACAAGTTTTTAGAATTATCTAAACAATTCGAATTTATTGAGATGTTTCAAGATCTTTCAGGAATTGACTATTTGAGGGAATTATAGGATTTTTAAGGTTTCTTGAATACATATACGATATCTGGCATTTTCAAAATTTTCAACATGTGAGGACGTACAGGATTTTTAGTGATTTCAAATTTACAAGGATTTTGAGATTTTCAGGATTTTCTAGGGTTTGAAAAGTTTCACATCTCTTTGGAATTTTTCAGTACTTTCAGAATACTAAATGATTTCAAAATATTCTAGAATGTTTAGGACGTTTTAGTACTTTCAGGAATTATAGTATTGGTTCCTGGTTTTCAGGATTATTAAAGTTTTTCTCGTGTTTCAGAGGTTTTCAATATTTTTCAATATTTTTACGACTTCGATAATTTTCGATTCCTTGAGGGCTTTTAGATTTTTCAAGGATGCTTAATGAATTTCAGGTTTTCAAAGGATTTCTATAATTCTTTCAGGACATTTAAGATTTCAGAATGTTCAAGTGATTCAGGATTTGAACGTTTCTCCAGAATTTTAAGATTTTTAGGAATCTTTGAATTCATTCAGGATTTTTAGAACGATTCCGAGTTTTCAAGATATTAGTTTTTTCAAGAATTTCAGAATTCTTCAGCATTGTTAGTATATCTCAAGGGTCTCAGAAAATGTAGGATGTTTACGGTTTTCACGATTTCTCGAGATTTTCGATATTCTTAAGATTTTTATGATATTTTAGAAATTTTAGAATTTCAACATTTTCCACTACTTGTAGGGTTTTAGCTTTATCTGAAAAATTGGGATTTATTGAGATATTTCAAACTTTTTCAGGAATTGACTATTTTAAAGGATTTTAGAGTTTTAAGAATTTTTTAAGAACTCATACGATATTTGGGGTTTTAAAAATTTTCAATATATTCAGGACGTTCAGAAAGTGCCTTCAAATTTACAGACGTTTTCGCATTTTTCAGGATATTCTAATTTACTCAAGCGTAAGGGTATTTTGAGAAGTTTCTAATTATTATGAATTCTTTAGTACTTTCAGGATATTCGGCAATTTCAAAATTCACAAGACGGAAGTATGTTCAGGACCTTTTAGTACTGTCAGGAATTTTAGACTTTGTTCCAAATTTTTCAGGATTATTAGGCGTTTTCAAGATTTTTAGTATTTCCGAGATTTTCTACTGTTTCTAAGGTTTCAATATTTTTCAGTACTTTTATGATTTCGATAATTTTAGGTTCCTGGAGGGTATTTAGATTTTTCAAGGATACTTAATGAATTCTAAGTTTTCTAAGGATTCCTAAAGATTCCTAAGGATTCCTAAGGATTCCTAAGGATTCCTAAGAATTCCTTTAATTCTTTCATGACATTGAAGATTTTCAGAATGTTCAAGTGATTCAGGACGTTTATGATTTTTTCAGCAGTTTGAGATTTTTAAGAATTCCAATATTTATTCGGGATATGCGGAATGTTTCTGAATTTTCAGAATTTTAGTATTTTCAGGAATTTCAGAATTTTTCAGTATTCTTAATATATTGCAAGGGTTTCGGAGAATTTAGGCCATTTACGGTTTTTAGGGTTTCCGAGATTTCGAGTTTTACAAGGTTTTTTTAAGACGTTTCAGGAATTTCTGGATTTTCTTGAATTCTTAGGAGCTTTTGGTTATACAGATTTTTTAGTACTCTAAGAATACTGATAATTTAAGGTTTTTTGAGGTTTTTTGAGGTTTTTCAGATTTCCAACCTTTTTAGGGTGCTTTAAAGTTTTAGATTCTTTAACAATTCTTAAGGATTTCTTTAATTCTTTCAGGAAATACAATATTTTAAAATGTTCAAGTGATTCTGGACCTTTATTATTATTCCGTTTTTCAAGGTTTTTAATAATTTTAGCATTTGATCGGGATTTTTGGAATGTTTGTTGATTTTCAGGAATTTAGTGCTTTTTAAAATTTCAGAATTTTTCAGTATTTTTAGTGTATTACAAAGATTTCAGACAATTCAGGATGTTTACGGTTTTTCAGAGTTTTCGAAATTTTTGGGTATTTCAAGGTGTTTAAGATGTTTCAGGAATTTCAGGTTTTTCGGAAATTTAAGAACATTGGAATGTTCAGATGTTTCAGTACTTCAAAGAAATTGATAATTGTAGCGGTTTGCAGATTTTAAGCTTTCTAAAGATTCTTAAAGAATTTTAATTCTTTCAGGACAATTGAGATTTACAGAATGTTCAAGTGATTCAGGACATTTACGCTTTCTAAGCATTTTGAGATTTTTAATAGTTTTAGCATTTATTCAGGATATTCAGAGCGTTTCAGAATTTTCAAGGTTTAGCATTTTGAGGAATTTCAGAATTTTTCAGTATGCTTAGTATATCTCAAGAATTTCAGAAAATGTTGTATGTTTACGGTTTTCACGATTTTACGAGATTTTCAAGGTTTTTAAATTGTTTCAAGAATTTCAGGATTTCAAAGATTGTCAACAATTTTCACTATTCACTGGGTTTCAGAATTATCTGGAAAATTTGAACTTATCGAGATCTTTCAGAAATTGACTATTTTATGAAATTGTAGAATTTTTAAGGTTTTCTGAGTACGTATACGATATTTAAGTTTTTCAAAAGTTTCAAAATGTCAGGACGTTTAGGATTTTTAGTGCTTTCAAATTTACAAAAATTTCGAGATTATTCAAAATTTTCTGGATTTTTCTAGGACTTAAGAATATTTCGAGGAATTTTATAATTATTCAGGATTTTTTAGAACTTTCAGAATAATCGGCAATTTCAAAATTCTCAAGTCGTCAGAAAGTTCAAGACGTTTTAGTATTTCCAGGAATTTCAGTTTTGGTTCCAGATTTTCAGGATTATTCGATGTTTTCAAGATTTTTAGTATTTCCGAGATTTTTTGGTGGAGGTTTTCTATACTTTTCAGTATTTTTATGATTTCGATAATTTTAGGTTCCTTGAGGTTTTTCGGATTTTTCAAGGATACTTAATGAATTTTAGATTTTCTAAGAATTTTTAGGGATTTCTTTAATTCTTTCAGGACATTCAAGATTTTCAGAATGTTTAAGTTTTTCACGACTTTTATAATTTTTCAGCATTTTGAGATTTTAAGAATTCTAGCAATAAGTGATATTAGCGGAATGTTTCTGAATTTTCAGGATTTTAATATTTTCTGAAATTTGTAGTATTCTTAGCATATTAAAGGGTTTCGAAAAGTTTAGGGTGCTTACGGTTTTTCAAGGTTTTCAAGATTTTCGAGATTGTCAAGACCTTTAAGACGTTTGAGGAATTTTAGGATTTTCTTGAAATTTTAGGAGCTTGGATTATTAAAATTTTTCGGTATCTTAAAGGTATTGATAATTGTAGGTTTTGAGAGGTGTCAGATTTCCAATACTTTTAGATTTCCTAAGGATTTTTTAATTCTTTCAGGATAGTCAAGATGTTGAAAATGCTCAAGAGACTCAGAACTTTTATGATTTTACTGCATTTTAAAATTTTTAAGAATTTTAGCATTTATTCAGGCTATTCAGAACGCTTTTGAGTTTTCAAGATTTTAGTATCTTCAGGAATTTCAGAACTTTTCAGCTCAAAGGGCTCAGAAAATATAGGATTTTTACGGTTTTCACGATTTCTCAGGATTTTCGACATCCCCAAGATTTTTATGATGCATTAATAATTTCAAGATTTCAAAGACTCTCAATATTTTTCACGCCTTACATGATTTCAGAATTATCTGGAAAATTGGGATTCATCGAGATATTCAGACTTTTTCAGGAATTTACTATTTTGAGGAACTTTAGGATGTTCAAGGAATTTTAAATACTTACACGATATTTAGGATTTTAAAAACTTTTGATATGTTCAGGATTTTCGATATTTCTTGTGCTTTCAAATTTACAGACATTTTCGTATTTCTCAGGATTTTCTAATTTAATCAAGCGTTTCAGGATATTTCGAAGAGTTTCTAATTATCACGGACTCTTTGGTACTTTTGGAAAATTCGACAATTTCAAAATTTTCAAGATGTCTGAATGTTCAGATCATTTCAGTACTTTCAGGAAATTGGTATTTGTTCCAGATTTTTAGGATTATTATGCGTTTTCAAGATTTTCAAGATTTCTGAGATTTTCTGGAGTTTTCAATTTTACTCAGTGCTTTCAGGATTTCGTTAATTGTAGGTTCTTTGAGGGTTTTCAGATTTTTCAAGAATACTTTATGAGTTTTAGGCTCTCTATGGAGTCTTAAGGATTTCTTTAATTCTTTCAGGACAATTTTCTTTTTCTACCTTCAAGTGCAACGTACATTTTTATCCAGATAGTGTAAAAAAGGATTCGTATCAAGTTCGAGGGTATGTGAGTGTAAAGGCTTGTGAGTAACTGCTTCCGTGTGTGCGTGCTATGTTTGGGATTTTCAAAATTTTCAACATGTCAAAACGTTCAGGATTTTTAGTGCTTTCAATTTTACGAAGATTTTGATAATATATCTCAAGGATTTCAGAAAATGTTGGATGTTTACGGTTTTCACTATTTTTACAGATTTTCAAGGTTTTTAAGATGTTTCAGGAATTTCAGGATTTCAAGGACTTTCAACATTTTTCACTACTTACAGGAATTCAGAGTTATCTGGGATATTCAAATTTATCGAAATCTTTCAAGAACTTTATAGCATTTTGAGATTTTTAAGAATATTAGCATTTATTTTCAAGCTTTTACTATTTTCAGCAATTTCATAATTTTTCAGTATTCTTAGTATACATCAAGGGTTTTGAAAAATGTTGTATGTTAACGGTTTTCACGATTTTTGGAGATTTTCAAAGTTTTTAAGATGTTTCAGGAATTTTAGAAATTCAAGGCCTTTCGATTTTCCCACTACTTGCAGAGTTGCAGAATTATCTGGAAAATTCAAATTTTTCCAGATGTTTCAAGCTCTTTTAGGTATTGACAAATTTTAAGGAATTTTAGGATATACAAGGTTTTTTGGGTATCTATATGATATTTGCGATTTTCAAAATTTTCAACATGTCAGGACGTACAGGATATTTCGTGATTTCAAATTTACAAAAATTTTGAAATTTTTTCAGAATTTTTTGAATTTTTCTAGGGTTTAAGAATATTTTGAAAAGCTTCAGAATTATTCGGGATTTTTCGGTACCTTCAGAATAGTCGGCAAATTAAAAATTTTCAAGACTAAGGATTTTTAAGACGTTTCAGGAATTTAAGGATGTTCTTAAAATTTTATGAGCAGCTTTGGATTAATCACATTTTTCAGCACTTTAAGGATATTGACAATTGTAGGTTTTTTGTGGGTTTTCAGATTTTCAAGATTTTTAGGAAGCATAAAGATCTTTTTAATTATTATTTTTAAGAATTTCAAAATTTT